>JANCRA010000016.1:17337246-17467064 GCA_024362935.1 Setophaga petechia
TTCGGGGCTCTGTGGCGCTGTGCCCGATGGATGTAGGAGGGCTCGCTGTGTGCGGGGTGTCACTCGGCTGTGTCCCCAGGCGCCATGGCCCTGCCGGAGTGGCACATCGCCGTGAAGCTGGCCGAGCAGCCGCTGGCCCCCAAAGCCATCCTGCGCCTGCCGGAGACCGAGCTGGGCGAATGCCCGCTGGGCGGCTGCAGCATCTCGCACCTCAAGCAGCTGATCACGGGCAAGCTGCAGGAATCCATGCCGGACCCCGAGCTCATCGGTGCGTGCCCCGCCGGAGCCTGGCGCTGTCCCGCCGCTTGGGGACACCCTCGGCCCGTCCTCGCCGCGGCCGGGACGCCACATCCCGCTGGTGGTGGTGGTGGGAGGGCTCGGTGTTCGTTCCCTGTTTCCTTGGGATCACGGCGCTCCAGCCGCGGCAGTGCCCTTGTTCGGGAATATTTGGGCTTTCCACCAGCTCTGTGTCCTTGTGAGAGCTCTCATGAGAGCTGAGAGGGAGGTCAGCTCTTACGCAGGTGGTGATTCTGCCATCCCCTCTAGATTAGCTCTGTGATTTCCCTCCTGGTTCTCAGCTCCACAGCTTCCCTGTGTTTTTCCCTACCCAGCTGCTCAGTAACCCCTTGGGCTTTAAGGCACACCTAGAGAATCCCAGCTGGTTCTGAGAGCACCACAGGTGTTTATCTTCAGGTGTTTCTCCCCCCAGACCTGATCTACTGTGGCCGGAAGCTGAGGGATGACCAGACCCTGGATTTTTATGGAATCCAGTCTGGCTCCACTGTCCATGTCCTGCGCAAGTCCTGGCCTGAGCCTGACCAGAAACCAGGTGAGGAGCTGTGGGGATTGCCCCTTGGATTCTCCTTGGGATGTGTTTTATTAGGGACTGAGCTTCTCTAGGGATTCACTGCTGTGGAGGTTTCCAGGGCAATGACTCCCTGTGTTTGGGAACTCCCCACCTCCCCCAGCAGCACCTGGGTGTTGGTTTTCCTGCTGACACAAGACTGAAGGAATGAGCTGTGCACCATGGAGAGAGGGATCATCCCTTCCTTAACTGCCTGTGATCCATTCTAGGGCATTGCCAGGGGATCTGCAGCAAAGCCCCAGGGATGAGCAGGCTGCTGTGTGCCTGACTGTACAAAAACAGGAGCTTGAGCTGGCATTCCTCTAATGGCACACGTGGGAGGATATTCCTGACTATTTTTATGATCTGAGAGTGCAGCAAGTCATTACTCTGCAGTGTCTGCACCCAACCCAAGGATGTTAGAGGATCCCTGTTGCAGCATGGAGGTCTCAGTGGGCTGTGGAGTGGCTTTGAGGGCTGACAGAGGCCCAGCTGTGTTTTGTTGTGGTGTTTTCTCCCCTCAGAGCCCGTGGATAAGGTGGCAGCAGTCCGGGAATTCCGTGTGCTGCACACTGCCCTGCACAGCAGCCCTGCCTACAGAGATGCTGTGAGTGCTCTGCTCCCCGGGGGAATTCAGCTGTCCCCTCCCTCTGGGGACACCCCCACAGTGGGTGACATTCCCAACCTGCTCTGCTTTCCCTGGCAGGTCTTCAAGATGCTGGGAAACAAGGAATCCCTGGATCAGATCATTGTGGCTACTCCCGGCCTCAGCAGCGACCCCGTGGCTCTGGGTGAGTCTGGCTGTGATCCAGGAAATCTGAGGAAAGGTTGGATTCCTGATGGAGGAAGGGACAGACACAAATCTAGGTTGAATTCCTGGTAGGGAGAAGAGAGAGTTTAAAAAAAACCCCTCATTTTTTATCCCTTTGGAGCGTGAGTTGGTGACTGCTGAGGTGTCAGTTGTGCTCCGTTGGTGATGTCTGGGGATAGATCCTGGCTTCAGAAGGGCCAGGGAAAGGAGGGATGGAGCTCTCTCCTTGGCTTCAGAAGGATCAGGGAAAGGAGAGATGGATCCTGGCTTCAGAAGTGTCAGGGAAAGGAGGGATGGATCCTGGTTTCAGAAGGGCCAGGGAAAGGAGGGATGGAACTCTCTCCTTGGCTTCAGGAGGATCAGGGAAAGGAGGGATGGATCCTGTTTTCAGAAGGATCAAGTAAAGGAGGGATGGAGCTCTCATTGGGGATGGATCCTGGCTTCAGAAGGATCAGAGAAAGGAGAGATGGAGCCTCTCTGCTTGGCTTCAGAAGGGTCAGGGAAGGAAGGGATGGAGCTCTCTCCTTGGCTTCAGAAGGATCAGGGATAGGAGGGATGGAGCTTTCTCCCCACTGCAAAGTGCTCCAAAGTGGTTGATTAAATCCAACCTGTTCTGGGATGGTGGTAGTCCAAGGCAGGTGGAATTTGGGATGCTACAGTTCACTAAATCCAGCCTGTTGTGGAATGGTGGCAGTCCAAGGCAGGTGGAATTTGGGATGTTATAGAATGGTTCACTAAATCCAGCCTGTTGTGGAATGGTGGCAGTCCAAGGCAGGTGGAATTTGGGATGTTACAGAATGGTTGATTAAATCCAGCCTGTTGTGGGATGGTGGCAGTCCAAGGCAGGTGGAATTTGGGATGTTACAGAATGGTTGATTAAATCCAGCCTGTTCTGGGATGGTGGCAGCCCAAGGCAGGTGGAATTTGGGATGCAGTCACAGCCTGGCTGCAGGGAGCTGGGGCCCAGCTTCCATCCTGCCCTTGAGGTGGAGCACCCACGGGATTTGCAGGAAAAAGCCCCGTCCCTTTTGTCCCTTTTGTCCCTTGGGTGTGTGGCTGTGACCAAGAGCCTCTCCGGGAACACAAAGGCTTCAGAGGAACAATGGGAGTGTTTGTGGTGTTTACTCATGAGTCATTTCCTGGAAAACAATTCCTATTTATTTCTCCCTGTGGCTTTTGTGTGACTGGCTCCTGTTTGCTGTATCCTGTCTCACTGCCTTTCCTGGTCTGTCGCAGGAGTTCTGCAGGACAAGGATCTGTTCTCTGTGTTTGCAGACCCCAACATGCTGGACACGTAAGTTCCCCGAGCTGGGGCAGTGATTCAGCAGTGTCTTTGTGTCCCTGTGTGTCACCTGGGTGGGACAGAGCTCTGCTTCTGCCTGCCAGGTTGGGTCATTCCTCTCAGGAAACACGGATCCACCACTTGGGTTAATCCAGAGGGTGTTTGGTGGGAGGCAGGGCCATCATTGCCTCCAGATCAGGGCTCAGACCTGGATGAACTGCTCACAGCAGAGAGCTGCTCCCATGAGAACCTTGGAAAAGTCAGTGTGAGTCCAGAGGGATCCTTGAAGAACCAAGGAAAGGTCCAGCATGGGTCCAGAAGGATCCTTGGAGAACCAAGGGAAGGTCCAACATGGATCCAGTAGGTTCCAAAGCTGGGTCCACCATGGGTCCAGAGGAATCCTTGGTGAACTGAGGCAAGGTTGGGTCGAGAAGGGTCCTTGGTGAACTGAAGCCAGATCCAATGTGGATCCAGAAGGATCCAAGGCCAGATCCAACATGAATCCAGATGGATCCAGGGCCAGATCCAACATGAATCCAGACGGATCCAAGGCCAGATCTAGCATGAATCCAGATGGATCCAAGGCCAGGTCCAGCATGAATCCAGAAGGATCCTTAGAGAACCAAGGCAAGGCCTAATGGGGATTCAGAAGGACCCTTGGTGAACCAAGGCCAGGTCCACCATGGGTCCAGAAGGATCCAAGGCCAGGTCCAGCGTGGATCCAGAAGGATCCAAGGCCAGGTCCAGCATAGATCCAGAAGGATCCAAGGCCAGGTCCAGCGTGGATCCAGAAGGATCCAAGGCCAGGTCCAGCATAGATCCAGAAGGATCCAAGGCCAGGTCCAGCGTGGATCCAGAAGGATCCAAGGCCAGGTCCAGCATAGATCCAGAAGGATCCAAGGCCAGGTCCAGCGTGGATCCAGAAGGATCCCTGGCTGCCTGTCCCAGGTGCCTCAGGGCTGGTTCGTGGCTTGCCCCGTGCCCTGGCTCAGCTGTGCCCGTTTGTGCCCAGGCTGATCCCGGCTCACCCTGCCCTGGTGAACGCCATCGTGCTGGTGCTGCACTCGGTGGCGGGCAGCACCCCCCTGCCAGCCCCGGACACGTCCTCGCGGGCCATGGCCCTGGGCTCCTACCGCGACATGCCAGGTACGTCACCTGCACGGGGAACCCTCAGGGTGCTCAGCCAAAAACTCCACAGGGTTCTCATCTGCTCCCAATTCCTGCTGGTTTACCACATCCTTTTATTCCCCTTTCTGGTGCAGGTGGCTTTCTCTTTGAGGGGCTCTCTGATGATGAAGATGACTTCCACCAGGTAAGCAGCCAGGTTGGGTGAACACCTCATTTTGGGTTTAATTTGTAGCCCTGAGACTCCCAAGCTCTTCCTTGCCAGTCTGGTGAGCAGCACGAGCTGCTCTGTCTCCCCAGGGGGATGTGGAGACAAACATATTGATCCTGACTGCTTCCATGCTGCTCAGGAGAGGGTTTTCCTCAGTACTGAACACACAACAGGAAAATGGAACGGAGGAAATGCCCTCACAGCATTAGTGAGCGTGGGAATGTTGATCCCTGCCTTTCTGCACTCTTCCTCTCCACAGGACAAAAGGTTCTGTATGAAAAGCTGGATATATGGGCCCAAACGTGCCTGTAGCAGGGAATTGTTTTGTTCCAGGCTAACATCACCCTGGTTTGGGGCTGATGGATGATAGATTGAAAGGTTTCCTGCCAGTTTCCACAGCTGACTCTGCGGAAAAAGGCACATCCCACTCTGGCATGTTTGTCTTTCAGAAGCGTCACCCTTGGGACATTTGGGTATGGTAGGACAGGGATCTGTGGTTTGACTGGCACACAAACACCGACAGAGGTCACAGCTGGGGCTTTTCTCTCTCTCTCTCCACACAGAGCACCAGGTCCACCCCGTCCAGCAGCACGTCCGGCTCGCGCCCGGCCTCGCTGGGCTACGCGGGGGCGGCGGGGCCCCGGCCCATCACCCAGAGCGAGCTGGCCACAGCCCTGGCCCTGGCCAGCACCCCCGAGAGCAGCTCCCACACACCCACCCCGGGCACACAGGTAACCCCTGGCGCTGCCACACCTGCCTCTGCACTCCCTCAGGGATGGCTTCTTTTCCCTTTGATTCCACCCCTGGCATCCAGGTAATAGCCAGCACCAGTCCTGATCAAAGCTGGCACACCTGGCTCTTCATTCCCTCATGGAAGTGTTCTTTCCCTTATGATGCCACCCCTGGCATCCAGGTAACAGCCAGCACCAGTCCTGATCAAGGCCGGCACACCTGGCTCTTCATTCCCTCTGGGAGGAGTTCCCTGTGTGATGCTAACCCTGGCACACCTGGCTGTGCATTCCCTCAGGGAAGAGTTCCCTGTATGACCCCAACCCTGGCACATCTGGCTCTTCATTCCCTCAGGGAGGAATTCCCTGTGTGATCCCATCCCTGGCACACCTGGCTCTGCATTCCCCAGGGATGGCTTCTCTTCCCTTTGATCCCACCCTGGGCACCCAGGTAACAGCCAGCACCAGTCCTGATCAAGGCTGGTGCACCTGGCTCTTCATTCCCTCAGGGTGGAGTTCCTTGTGTGATGCTAACCCTGGCACACCTGGCTGTGCATTCCCTCAGGGAAGAGTTCCCTGTATGACCCCATCCCTGGCACATCTGGCTCTGCATTCCCTCAGGGCAGAGTTCCCTGTGTGATCCCAACCCAGGCACACCTGGCTGCGCATTCCCTCGTGGATGGGTTCTCTTCCCTTTGATTCCACCCCTGGCATCCAGGTAACAGCCAGCCCCAGTCCTGATCAAGGCTGGTGCACCCGGCTCTTCATTCCCTCAGGGAGGAGTTCCTTGTATGACCCCAACCCTGGCACACCTGGCTCTGCATTCCCTCAGGGCAGAGTTCCCTGTGTGTTCCCAACCCTGGCACACCTGGCTCTGCATTTCCTCATGGATGAGTTCTCTTCCCTTTGTTCCCAGCCCTGCTCTGGGCTGGCACACCTGGCTGTGCCTTCCCTCATGCAAATCCATGTGGTTCATATCTTCCACACAACCCCAGCACCCAGGAAACAGCCAGCACCAGTCTTGATCAAGGCTGGCACACCTGGCTGTGCCTTCCCTCATGCAAATCCATGTGATCCCTATCTTCCACACAACCCCAGCACCCAGGGACAGCCAGCACAGCCTGGTCAGCTCTGGGACACCTTCCTTCCCTCCTGGAGGAGCTCCCTTCCCCGTGGGATGGTGGGTGAGGGGTGCTGCAGGTGTTGCTGTGTGCTGTTCCTTCTCCTGACCTGTCACCTCCTCCTAGGGCCACTCCTCCGGGACGTCCCCGATGTCATCCAGTGTGCAGTCAGGGACACCCATCACCAACGACCTGTTCAGCCAGGCCCTCCAGCACGCCCTGCAGGCCTCAGGGCAGCCCAGCCTCCAGGTCAGTGGCATTCCCTGGAATCCTGCACCCCCTGGCATCTCCCAGCTGCCTCCTGGGGTGGGACATCAGCCTGGGAGGGGCATCACTGGTGCCCTTTTGGGCTACCTAAAAACAGAGGACAGACAACATTAAGAGAATAAAAAGCTGCTCTATTTGAAGGAGCACTTGGGGCAGATAAAGCCCCCAGGGGCTACACCCAAAAATGAACAATGGCTCATGGGTTTTCAGATTTCTGTAAATTTGGTCCATTTGCATATTGGGGTTTAATCTTCCTGTTACAGCTTCAGGTAGTGAAGTCATTTACCCCAAGTCTCTAAAAGCAGAGGCCAGACAAAATTAAAAGAATAAAAAGCAGTTATGTTTATTGAAGGACCATTTGGGGCAGATAAAGCTACACCCAAAAATGGACCACAGGTCACAGGTTTCACACTTCTGTAAATCTGGTCCATTTGCATGTTAGGGGTTAATCTTCTAATTACACCTTCAGGTAATGAAGTAATTTACCTCCAGTTTCTAAAAACAAGAGGCCAGACAAAATTAAAAGAATAAAAAGCAGTTATATTTATTGAAGGGCCATTTGGGGCAGATGAAGCTACACCCAAAAATGGAGCACAGGTCACAGGTTTCACACTTCTGTAAATCTGGTCCGTTTGCATGTTAGGGGTTAATCTTCTAATTACACCTTCAGGTAATGAAGTAATTTACCCCAAGTCTCTAAAAACAGAGACCTGACAAAATTAAGGGAATAAAAAGCAGTTATATTTATTGAAGGGCCTTCAGGTACATTTGGGGCAGATGAAGCCCCCAGGGGCTGCACCCAAAAATGGATGATGGCTCATGGGTTTTCACACTTCTGTAAATTTGGTCCATTTGCATTTTGGGGGTTAATCTTCTAATTAAACCTTCAGGTAATGAAGTTATTTACCCCCAGTTTGCTCCTCCAGCTCACTTTTGTTTACATTTCTGGGGCCTGAGGCAGAGAGATGTCCTTGATTGCCAGGCCTGAAGAGGAATTGTTGTGTCTGCCCAAAATGGGAAAGCAGCAGCTCACACTGTATATGGAGTTTAGAATTATACAAAGAATTACAGGATTACAAATGTATGAAAAATATAAAATCTAAAGTCCTAAGGCATCATCACAGCCACTGCAGAAGTACTGGGTGGAACTGGGATGGAGGTGTTATAAATGCATATTTTATTGTTGGCTTTTTGCAAATATTAAGATAAATACTATATGTATAATGTTTAAATAACTTTTATTTCTGCTATTAACAAAAAACCTGTACATTGTAATAGTAGTAGCTAATCTAGTTATAAATTAATTCTTTTTAATGAGGATAACATCCAGTAAACATATAATGAAGACCTTGCTATTAATATACTATCAACATTTATCATCTGAAGAAAGTAGACTTAAAGCCCAGACTAAAAGTAATACAGAAAAAAAGCCAAAACCACAACTAAGAAACATGCATACTCTTAAAAAAACAAACCCAAAGAGGAGCCATACAAAACAGTTCCTAAAACAGATAAACTAGTTTATAGAAAAATATAAATATACATAAAAGTCTATGATTATACAAGCTAATGTAATACAAAAGGTATTTTAAAATATCCCTGAAAGTAAGTGTGCTCTTGACTGGGTTCCAAGATGCACCCAGCCATAATCTTTACTGTCTTTATCTCCTATTGTCTTTTAATAAACTTTTAAATTTTACCAAAAGAACCAAACCACCTTTTTCACAGAGGGGTGGTGGCTTTGGGGACTTTGCAGCATCACTGAGCTTTCAGGAGCTGTTTGCACAGCAGCTGCTGGGGTGGGTGAAACACACATTCACTTTCCTATGAAAATGTCAACATTTAAAAACCACATTTTGAAAGGTAAATAAAGGACAGTAGGAGACAAGGACCATAGAACAAAGGTTATTACTATGAAAAACACGTTCACTCTCCTGTGAAAATGTAGAAAGTTTAATAAAGGACAGTAGGAGACAAGGAGCACACAGCAAAGGTTATTGTGGCTTCAGCCAAGAGCACCTGTTATCTTCAGGGATCTCTTAAATACCTTTTATTTTATCTCTTTAAATACCTTTACCTTTTATCTCTTAAATACCTTTTAATTACATCAGCCCTTTGCATATTCACAGACCCTTGTGCACAGTAAACTTTTCCCCAAAGTGGTTTACATGTTCCAGGAATTATTTAGCACATCTCTGCTTTGGCTCTGCTTTTTTTAGAGCATGTGGATTCCTGGATTGTGGTTTTAGTCCCTTTTTATCCCCTCCAGTTCTGGGCCCTGGCCCACACTGCCTTCAGAGGGTGAGTGCTGCTGGCTGGCACCTCTGTGCAGGTGTGCTCACCCTGTGTGACAGATGTGTCCAGGTGTGCTCACCCTGTGTGACACCTCTGTGCAGGTGTGCTCACCCTGTGTGACAGATGTGTCCAGGTGTGCTCACCCTGTGTGCACTGGGTGTTATCCCACCCCAGCAGGCACTGTAACACAGCACACTGATATCAGGCTTAATGAACAGAAATAAAATCCATCTCTTCATAACAAGCTTACTTTTAACACCACACATCTAAAATCCATTTTAATATTTGCAAAAAGCCAGTATTATAATGTGTGTCTATAACAGGTGGGACACTGGGCAGTGGGAAGGGCTGCTGGTTTTGCTGCTGGGGTTCTCACACCAAATCTGCTGAGATTCTCATCCCAAACTTCTCTTTGCTGTGAGCAGAGCCAGTGGCAGCCCCAGCTGCAGCAGCTGCGAGACATGGGGATCCACGATGATGAGCTGAGCCTGAGGGCCCTGCAGGCCACAGGAGGGGACATCCAGGCTGCCCTGGAGCTCATCTTTGCTGGGGGAGCCCCCTAAATCTCCCTGCTGGACTGGTGAGTTGTGCTGAGGCAGCAGCTGGGCTGGTTCTGTGCGTGGGGAGCACCGAAGGCAGCTCCAAATCCTCTCTCCAACCTCCTCAGGACTCAGCACGGAGAGGGGAAGAGGTGGCTCAGTGCTGGAGATGTGGCCCCTCCAGCTGTGCAATGTTTTATCTGTCACCACTCTCTACCTGTTGTTTCATTCCCTGCATTAAATGGAGCCTGCTCAGTTCCCTGCCTGCTGTGTGGGTCGTGCTGTGTCCTGGCTTGTGTTGCAGATCCCAGCAGGGCAGGAAGGGGAAGCGTTGCTGGCCAGGGGTTATGTACAAACCATGAGCAGGACAGGACTGCTGTGGAACATGTCTCAAGCTGTTTATTTTCCAGCATCACTCTCATTACATGGTTATGACAATGGGAAGATGCCAGCAGCAGACAAAGAACTCAATGTTACAACTCACTTAAAAAGATTTTTGGCTAATCACACAAAGCAAAAGCATATTGATATTAGTTCTATCCAACCACTGTAAACACAGGTATCTTTGGTTAAAACAATGCTTGCTTATCTCAAATACAATATCTGCTTATAAGCCTTAAAACACAATGCACAGAGCTCCATTATTAAGCTTAAAACTTCCTCATATCTCGCTAGATAAACTTTTCTGTAGCTTAGAGGGTTATTCCAGCCAAGTGTTAATGCACAGACCATTGTTCTAGTTGTCCTTATTTTCCACATCTTATATAACTTTTCTGCTGACAAATCTTATGGCTCTCACATAGCTCTAATTGCAGTTCTCCTGTCTCTGAGCCCTGCCTTTTGCAGCATTCCCAAAACCCTCTGATTTTAAGGATTCCCACCAACTGCAGGAAAAGCTCTGCCTCGGTGGGATGTGGTGCTTTCAGCAGAGGGCACGGCCACCACGAGGTGACAGCGACAAAGAAATGACAAGGGCTGAGTGGGAGCTGGAGAAATGCCCGGTGTGGGTTCCTCCACGTGCCGCGGCTGCAAAGCCAATTAACGGCGTTCGCCTGTAATTGCAATCAGCAGAGGGGGGCAGCGAAAAGCCAGGCCTGGAGCCGGGCCCGGCATCGCTGGGATTGCGCGCTCGGGGTTAACGAGGCGTGAAAACGGCGGCGGGTTCTGGGAGCAGAGAGCGCTCTCCTGCCTCACCTCCAGGCTGCTGCGCTGCCCTCTAATCCCCGCGCGGCTCTGTGATCCTCGCTGATAGCATCGCCGTGTCACCCTGCAAACGCGGGATTGTTCTCTGCGGGGAGCCCTGCGCTGATAGGCTTTAATCCTGTCGAGAGGATTAATGCCCGAGGGAGGGAGGGGCTGGTTTTGTGCTCAGTCTGGAGCAGATAAGATGTGATGGACATAAATGGCTTTCATGACACCCTCCTGGGTCCCTGCCCTCGGCACGCACACGGGTTTTATGTGTAAGAAAACTGATTAATCCCCTCCCATCCCTGGATCCTGCGTTTGTAGGGGCAGCACAGAGCACATGCACAGCACCCTCCCTTCCCCTGCTGGCAGCCCCAATCCTCTGGGATAACCACGGATTAGCCGGATCACAGATGCTCCAGCCCAAAGCTGGGGAGCATTGCAGGCTCTCCCGGCCACCAGCACGTCCTGTTTGCCTTCCTGCACCACCTGAATTCTCAATTTCGGGCTCATTGCTGCGTTTTTTGTGTCAGTCCTGAGATTTTTGATCCCTCCGTTGACCCACGTTTGGCATGAAGCCGTTTTCGCTGCTATTTCTGCTTCCCAACGCCCCCAGCGAGCTGAGAACTGCCTGGATTTTTTGGGGTGGTTTTTTTTTGGGTGGTTGGAAGTGACTTTTCCCAGATTTCCTTTCCCAAACGGCAGGGCTTGGCTGGGAGCAGCAGCTCAGGCACATGCACTGGCTGCAGCAGAGGAGAAGTTGGCAGCGCTGCCGCTCACGACATCGCTTCCCTCGCCCGGCAGAGCCGTGCCTGAGCACAGGGGGAGGGGGGAGAGGCTCTGCTGCCTCCTGCACGGCTGGGCAGCGACTGAGCTCTGCTGCAGCAGCTCCTGCAGCAGCTCCTGCAGCACACAGGGAGCTGGGAGAGGGCTGGGAGTGGTTCTGCAGCCGCCCCGGGGCTGCACGTCCCCGCTCCCAGCCTCACGTGGGAGGGATGCTCAGGGGCTCTGCAAGGGCAGGAGCAGCTGAACAGCAGGGAAAGGCTTGAAGGGACTGGGTTAGGTGGGTATCAGGGAGGAATTGTTCCCTCTGAGGGTGTCCAGAGGGCTTGTGCTGCCCCTGGATCCCTGGCAGTGTCCCTGCCCATGGCAGGGGTGGAATGGGGTGGCTTTAGGGTCCTTGTCACTAATTGTGAGTGGCTGAGCATGACAGAGCAAACTGATGCCTGTTCCTTGTGCTCCATCCCTGTCCTCCCCCTGCCACGTTGGGAGCAGAGTGGATCTGCCCTGCTTGGCTCTCAGTTCATCCCTCCTGCCCCTCTCACACTCCCTTCTCCAGCCCAGCAGGCCTGGCTGGGCTTTGCTGGGAGCAGACTGGGAAGTAGGTGTTGCCTGACCCTGGAAGAGCAGGAGGTCAGGCCACAGTTCCCCAACGTCAGCAGGGACCTTCTGTTTGTGACATCAAAGAGCTGCTCTTGGTCTGCTTCCCTGCTGGCCTCACTGGGGCTGCCAGGGGAAGCTGTGACAGCAGGGATGGATGGCAGCAGCTGCTTTTCCTCCCCTGTTTTCCATAATCCTGTTTTTCATCCCACTGCTGGACACCTGGAGGGGGTGGAGGTTTGGCTGGGCCCTGCACCATGTGTTTTCTGGAGCCCTTCTTCTCCTTGTCTCTCTCATTTTGGGCTGATTTGTCTCTGCCTGGTTCATTTTCCAGCAAAAAGGTGGAGTGGAGGCAGAGCAGAATCTCCCAGGTGACTTCTGCAGTGCCTCAAGCAATGTTGGACAGATTTCCATGGGATAATGTTGGCTCCTTGCTCCCCCAGCCTGACTGTTCCCAGTTTGTCCCAGTCACATCCTGGAGCTCCACACCTTGCCCTGAGCACATAAATTCCAGAAAATCGGTGAAGGTGACTTTCCCTGATCCTCCAGGATTTGTTGGGCAGGTACATCCAGCAGGAGCAGCAGCAGGAATTTGTCTGGCACAGCCTTTGCCCATCAACTTGCTTTTTTTTGCAGAGGTTTCCTGGCTGCTCCCAGCTTTGTCCTTGTAGGAAAGGCCAAAACACACCAAAAATTTGAGTTTTTCTTCCTTTCCCAGCTCTGTGCTGGTTCAGTAAGCTGAGTGAGGGGACAAAAGAAGAGGGGACAGAGGTGTCCTTGGCAATAAGGATATTTTGCCCTTACTCTTTATCAGGGAAACTCTGGAGAAAGGAGCAAAGTTGTGATTTGGGACAGCTGATGAGGTGACAGCACGGAGACAGGACAGGTGACACATGCCAGTGACCTGTGTCCTGTGGGGTTTGCTCCCTTCCCTGCCATGAATCACCATTTTCCTGTTAGAAGTGACAAAAAGGGAGCTCTGATTTCAGCCCTCAAAGCTCCCTTTTAAGGTTACAGAGTTGAGGGGCCCCACGTGATCCACAATAAAAACCAGGCAACTATTTTAATTTGTGAAAGCAGAAATGGGCTGAAAATGTCACCCTGTGAGAATATTTCTATTTCCTTATGTTCCCTTTTATATTTATAGTGTTCTAATATTCATAAACGTGTCCCAAAATCCCTTTGAGAGGGTTTTTCCCCCCCCTCTATCTCTGAAATAAATGCTGATTTAAGAGCAGGGTCTGCTGGTTCAGCAGGGATGAATTAATTCAGGGGTTGAGTTGGAGCTGTGGGGTTCCACTCCAGGAGCCTTAAAAGCATCAGAGGGGATCCAGAATTCCTTTTTTTTTTCCTTCAAGGGCCAAGAACAGAGACTGGAGCAAAACTTTGGAGCAAGGTGAGCAGAGAAAAACCCATTTCTAAGAGATTTTCCAGCATCTGGGCTGTCAGAGGTTGGGGCACTTTCAGAGTTGGGTGTTGGGAACAGAGGACAGACAAACACACGAGGTTTGTGGCCAATCTGTGACCTCTGTGTCACCCCTGGGGGTGGCCTCAGGTGCCAGGGCTGTGCAGCAGCTGGACAGGAGGAGCTGTGGGACTGGGGCACATCCTGGGTGCCAGTAAAGCTTTGAGGGGTCCTTGTGGGGTGCTCTGGGGCTGCAGGAGGTGACAAGGACAGGGCAGCCAGGAAGATCATTGTCCCCTGATGTCACTGGGGCAGGAGGAGCCAGCCCAGCAGGTCCCAGCATTTCCCTGCTTGATGCTGGAATAAAATTCTGGAATGTTCTGCCCAGGGAGGTGGTGGGGTCCCCATCCCTGGGTGTGTTTAACAAAGCCTGGATGTGGCACTGGGTGCCAGGGTTGAGTTGAGGTGTTGGGGCTGGGCTGGACCTGATGACCTTGAAGGTCTCTTCCAAACCCAGCCATTCTGTGAATTCTTTGACATTTTGTGGTTTTGTGTGCTGCTCCTGAGGGTTTCCCTGTGTGCTGTTCCTGAGCATTTCCCTGCATGGTGCTGGATTCAAATTCTGGATTTGTCTACCTGGGGAGGTGCTGGAGTCACCATCCCTGGGTGTGTTTAACAAAGCCTGGATGTGTCACTGGGTGCCAGTTGAGGTGTTTGGGCTGGGTTGGACTTGATGACCTTGAAGGTCTCTTCCAGCCTGGTCATTCAGTGATTCTGTGAATTCTGTGGATCTGTGAGCTGTTCCTGGGGAGGGAAGCAGTGCTGCCCCCTCAGGATCCATTTTTGTGGGGTTTTTCTGGCTGCCCTGAAGCTCTGACCCCGGAGGATTCTCAGTTACACATCATTTAATCACCTCAGCTCCTGCCAGCTGCTGTCTGCTCAGATGAGTTCCCAGCTGTTTTAATGCCTTGTGAAGGCTGACCTAGAGCAGAGGCCAGACAGAGCTAAAGAACAAAGCAGGGATTTATTAAAAGGCCTCCCTGGATCCTTGGGCAGCACAAGAGCCCAGCCAGGGCTGCACCCAAAATGAACCAGAAATGGCCACAAAAATGGACAACTGGTCATGGGGGTCTCTCACTTTTATAAGTTCTGCTCCATTTGCATATTGGGGTTAATTGTCCCATTCATGCAGTCACACCCTGCTTGTTTTTCTCTCTTCAGCCCACGGTGTTTGTGCCCTTGGGCTGAGATTTGGATCATTTCTCCTTGGTCCCCACCTAGAGCAGTGACTGTTTTATCTCCCTGCTCTGTGCACAGAGCTCACCATCCCCTAAGATGAAGCCTAGATCCACAAACTAAATCTGAAAAATATAAAAGCTAAACCTGAGGCATCAGTTTTGTCCTCCCCCACCCCATTCCTCATGCCCATTTTCCTCCCTGAGCTGATCCCTGTCCCAGAGGGGCCCTGTGGGACAGGGCTGGCCCCACAGCAGGTGACAGGCAGCACCAGGAAGGACAGATGGGACATGGGAAGAAAGGAAAGCTCTTCCCTGCCCAGCCAGTGCAAAAACGAGCCAAAGGATGTCTGGGGACATCCTGCTGCAAGAGATGGAGAGCTCCCCATGTGTGTGCTGATCCCTGTGTCACCACAGCCACCATCCCTCTGCGTCACCAGGCCCGGGGGTGGCTCTCAGGGGTCACACTGGAGAGGAGAAGCAGGGCAGGACCCTTTCCCTTCCCTTTTTTCCCTGTCTCTCCCTTCCTGTCGAGACAGACACTGCTGCTGGAAGAGCTCCAAGGTCACAGCCAAGGAGTTTGCTTTTCCTGAGCTTGGCTTTATGAGGCCAGAGAGGGCTCTGGCACTTGGCCCAGCAGCCTCTCCACAGCCAGGTGAGTTTGTTTGGACTCCCTGCAGAAAAATGCAAGCTGAAATTCCAGGCAGATTGCAGAGGGGTCAGACCTTAACCAGCTGTGTGCAGGAGGATTTTGTGTCCCTGCTGGGGCTGATAAGGGAGGTTATCATCTTGGCTGGGGGATGGTGGTGCTGGAGCCTCCCTGGGCATTCCAGAGCTGCTGGCTGATGTGGGAATCCCGTTTTGGGGAGCCTGAGACGTGGCAATCCCCATTGCAGTGCTGCCCTGGAGCACAGCACACAGGGAAGGGAGGCTCAGGGACTGCAGAGCACCTGCTGGAACCTCACAGGGACATGGAGCTGCCATGGTGGGAGTGTGGTGGGCAGAGCCACCCATTCCTGTTCTTTTTGTTGTTCTAACCTTGTTTCACTGGCTGAGACTCCACACTGGATTTTGTTAACTCTGCCTTTTTGGTGCCCCAGCCTCATTTCATGCCCCACCAATGAATCCCCTCTTGTGGAAATGAACTTGTAGAAAATTCTCCAAGTTTGATATTTGTTTACAAATACATACTATGTAAACCTACTATTTTTGTTTACATAGTATGTAAACTATCTAAACATACTATTTGTATGTAAACAAATGTCAAACTTGGAGAATTTTCTACAAATTCATTTCCCACGCCCTCTGAGGATGTGACACCTTCAGATGTGATGCTCCAGAGGGGCTTTGGTGACAAGGGTGGGCTGTGGCTGTGGCCAGTCCTCAGGCAGGACCTGTGACCAGTAAATCACATGGTGACACTGGTCTGGAAGGTTCTGGGCAAGCCCCTGGGCTTTCCTTTGGAGGCACAGGAGGGAGGGGACTCCCAGCTGGGGTTTTGTGCTGCTCTCAAAATCACTGAGTGCAAATCAGCTCGGTCACGAGTTCCCTTCTGGCCAAATCTCTTGGGAAGTCTTTTCTGGGGGGGGTGAAATCTACTGGGAAATCTCATCTTAGGGCCACATGGCTCCTCCACCCCTTTCCTGAGGGGTTTGTAAAGCCCTGGGGGTGGCTCTGAGCTCGTTTGGGTGTCTCTGGTGGCACTTGTGCTGTCCTTTGCCATGGGGGAACTTGTGCCAACTGCTCAGAGCCCCCATCCTCAATCCTGCTTGAAGAGGTGAGCCTGGAGAGCTGGGAAGTTCCCAAACTCTGCAGGGCCGTGGCCTTGGGCAGGGATGGTTGAGGTTTTTTGGTTGCTGCCTGCCAGGAACGTGAGCTGGGGAGGGAGAATTTGGGTGTGGAGAGCAGAAACTGCAGCAGCTGATGAAGGATCTGCTCTGCTCACTTCCCTCCTCACTCTGTCAGCTGGGGAATGAAGGGTCTGTCAGCACCACGAGGAGCTGTGAGGGGGATTTCACTGATTGCTACTCCAAAGCCAGCCTTGTCAGGCAGCCTGTTCCCAAAATGAGGGCTGGGAGATCTGATCTTGCAAAATTTCTGTGCAACCTCCTGGGCTGACAGTCCCTCCTGCAGCTTCAGCACAGGATTTCCCAGGTGCAGCATCCCAGTCTTGTCTGGGAAGGGTGATGGAAAAGGGAATGAGGAACATCCTCATCCTTAGTCCAGTTGATCCCAGTGAAAAGGGGGATGAGGAACATCCTCATCCTTTGTCCAGATCATCCTAATGGAAAAGGGGATGAGGAACATCCTCATCCTTTGTCCAGATCATCCTAATGGAAAAGGGGATGAGGAACATCCTCATCCTTTGTCCAGATCATCCTAATGGAAAAGGGGGTGAGGAACATCCTCATCCTGTGTCCAGTTGATCCCAGTGAAAAAGGGGATGAGGAACATCCTCATCCTTTGTCCAGTTGATCCCAGTGAAAAAGGGGATGAGGAACATCCTCATCCTTTGTCCAGGTCATCCTAATGGAAAAGGGGGTGAGAAACATCCTCATCCTTAGTCCAGTTGATCCCAGTGGAAAAGGGGGTGAGGAACATCCTCATGCTTTGTCCAGGTCATCCTAATGGAAAAGGGGGTGAGGAACATCCTCATGCTTTGTCCAGTTGATCCCAGTCTTATCTGGGAAGTGCTGATGGAAAAGGAGCATGAGGAACATCCTCATCCTGTGTCCAGCTGATCCCAGTCTTGTCTGGGAAGGGAGAATGGAAAAGGAGCATGAGGAACATCCTCATCCTTTATCCAGCTGATCCCAACCTTGTCTGGGAGGGTCTGATGGAAAAGAAACATCCTCATCCTTTGTCCACCTCATCCCAATGGAAAAAGGGGATGAGGAACATCCTCATCCTGTGTCCAGCTGATCCCAACCTTTTCTGGGAAGTGCTGATGGAAAAGGAGATGAGGAACATCCTCATCCTTTGTCCAGCTCAGCAGGGTCCCTCTGGCAGTGTCACACCTGCTTTGTGGCACAGCAAAGGTCCTGCCTGGCATAGCCAGAGCTGAGATTTCTCTTGTTGTTCCTTTTTTTCCTTGGAAGATCCGCCCTGTTGGTTCTTCCAAGGGTCACATTCCTGGCCGAGGGAAGGTAACAGATCTGTTTGTGTGGATAAAATCACCACAAGCCTGCTCGGGTGCCAAGTGCAATCTGAGCTCTTTGGGTTGCCTGGGCCACAAACATGATGAATAAAACTGTTCCTCTTGGGGAAAAAAATCTGTGCTTTTGACAAGATTCCTGGGGGAGGCTGCCTCCTGATCCGTGCTGGAAGCGAGGCGCATGATCTGGGAGAGAGCTGCTCACGAGTTGTGCTGGGGAAGTTCTGATCCCAGAGTGGAGCAGATGGAAATTTCTGCAGGAAAGGGCTGAGCTGCTGCCTAGAATCTGATGCTGCCTGCTCCTTGAGCTACCAAACTCAATCTGGGAGCTCCTTCCCTGCTTTGGGAAGGGCGTTTTTCATTCCAGCACCTCCTGCACACCGGGCCAGGCTGGAAATGGGCTCTGGGGAGCTGTGCTGCTCTGCAGGGTTGGGTTTTCCTGGGGGCTGTGTTTTCCACATCCTGCTCATCTCCTGGAATCACTTTCCCAGGCAATGATCTCATGGTTCTGGGAGCCAGGCTCCCCCCTGGCTGCCCTCACCCTTCCCTTTGAGGCTGCCCAGAGCAGCTGGAAATGCTCCAGGACAGGCTTGGAGCAGCACCCTGGGACAGTGGGAGGTGTTGGGCACCAAGGTCCCTTCCACCCCAAACACTCCTAAAATCCTGAGGGAGCTTGAGTCCTGAAAACTCCTTTTTCAGGAGTGTTTTTTGGGGAAAAAACTCCTTTTTCGGGGGTGTTTTCAGAGAAGAAAACTACTTTTTCAGGAAGAAAACTCCTTTTTTCCTGCTGGAAACCAAGTGGTAACGGGGTCTGGCAGCTCAGGGAGCAATCAGGGACCTGCAGCTGCCCCCAGGGCAGTTCTGGCTGAGCTCAGAACGCTTCAGGGCTGGAAATCACCACGGCCAGAAGTGAGTGTGTGTCTTCTCCCTGTAATTACCCCCGTAATTACCCCGGCAGCTGCGTGGCCAAAGAAAGGTGAACCCACACACACAAAGAAGCGCCGGGAAATCCCTGTGGCTCCTTCAAATCCACCATTAGCCGGCTCATTAATTTATTTTTGCTCCTTTCAGCGTGCTCCCCTTGCCCTGCCCCTGCTCGTCCCTCCAGGAGCGGAGCGGGGCCGGGGCCGAGCTTCAATCGCCGCTTTAAAGGGCGCAGCTGCGGCTCCTTCCCGGTGGGCTTCTCCCATTCCGGTCACGTCCCGGCTCGCTCTCCGTGCTCGGAATGCCCCGCTCCTCTCATTAACCACAGCCACAAAGGCTCCCGGGCCTCCCCCGGGGGGACCTTTGCGACAAAAAGGTGACCGTGCCACCCGCGGGGTGTCCTTTGGGGGAGCAGCGCCACCAGGGTTCGGGATGCTCGGGCAGGGCTCACCTTCCTGCCGGTGACATCCACTCGGGGATGTCGTACCCCGCCACGTGTGCTCGGGAGAGGGGGTGTGACAGCGTGGTGGCACTCGGGTGTCCCTATGAGTGGCCCTTTCGTGCTGGCCCTGCTGCATCCCGCTCCTCCTGGATCCAGCTGTGCCATTCCCCATCCAGCTGTTCCCCTCATGCCACAGCACCTGGCTCAGGGCACACCCCCGTGTCACACCACCCCCTCTGTGCCCCTATTCTCGGCCCTATTTCCGTTCCCCTCTCACCCGTCCCAACCTCGATTTCCCCTCCGCAGCCCCCGCGGGAAGTTCTTGCCAAACCCCGGCCCAGCTGCGACTTTTCCGCGGGGCACAAAGCCACCGACCCCCGCATCTTCCCCTCACCGAGGAGAAGGATGAAAACCCAAAAAAAAGACCCCAAACCCTTGCGGTAAAAGCTGTGCCGGGGCTCAGGTGTTTAAGCGACCTGCGGCTGGTTTTACTCCATCTTCCCCGCACAAGGCCCGCCCTCCCCTCACCATTGGCTGCGCCCGGCTGCTCGCAGCCTTTTGTACGCGGCGAGATGCAGCTGTCAGCCCGCCCGGCTGCCGATCCCGGCTCGCTCCCGGACTAGGAATGGGCAGGAGGAAGTCGCCTGTTGCCCTCCTGGTGGCCCTGTGGCTCGGCCAGCTGGGCACGTGGGCAGCGGGGCGCCCCAAGGTGAACCCCAGGATCATCGCGGCTCCCCAAGGTGAGTCCCGGGCTGCTCCCCGCGCCGGCTCCTTCCTACCTGGGGCTCGTCCTTTGAGCACTCGGGTTATTTCTATTTCTTTTGTGTCCTCGGGGAGGCTTTTGGCTCTCGTTAAATGCCTGTGGGCTGAGGCTGCTGGCTTTTAATTGGGTTTTTAGACCGTTCTTTCTTTTTTCTTTTTTTATGTTTTAAAAGCATTTTGCTGCGAGCTGGGGACATTAAAGGCTGTCGAAAAGCGCTTTTTCCCCCCCTATCTGCTGGGTATATTAAAGGCTGTCAAAAAGCTCTGACACATTTCCTAACTTGCAGCTCTCCGGAAAGCAGAAGTATATATTTACATAGTTAATGCACTTATTTATCTGCTTGAACTCGCCCTACTCGCTGCAGACGAGTTTGGGGAGTAAATATTTGCCGAGGACCGCTGGTCTCAGGGGAAAAAATTTACAAACGGCACGTAAGGACTTTGTAACCAGATTGGATCTGGGCGAACCCGAACAAAGAAATGTTTTCAAGGCTCCGAGCCTGGTGTGTCGGCGCTGGTTTCATCCCGAGTTTTGGGATGAATCCCCTCCGGGCTGGCTGGAACAAAGACCCCGTTGGCTTTGCCGGGCGGGCTCTGCAGCACAAGGGCTCCTCTGTTGCTCCCCATTCCCTGGCAACTTCCGAGAACGCCCATTTCCCCCGCTTCGTTCCGTGCCATCTGTTCTCCTCCGCTGGCATTTGCGTGCCCTTCCCCGGGCTGGCAGAGCCGGGAGGGGGGTGCCGGCCGTGTGCGCGGCTCGGGGGTGGCCTCTGCTGTCACCTTGTCACACAAAGGGGAGCGGCACCGGCACGCAGGGCAGGGGAGGCTGCTCCGCTATGGCGTCACCGGCGGTGGCTGCGGGAAAAGGGGACGGGAGTGGGGACATTCCCCCTGCTCCCTACAGCCCTGGGGTTCGGTGTGGCTGGAAATCGAGGGACAGGGAGGGGATGGAGTGGCCGATCCCCACCTGTGTCCCTGCACAATGCTGTCACTCGTGTCTGGGTGGCACTGAAGGCACCTGTCACCGAAACCAATCAGGACATTTCACCTGCTCTCCTTTCTGTGCTTATCTGTGCCTGTAATTAATTCTGAGAACTCGGCAGGGCCCCGAGGGCTAGAGCGGGATTGCAGAGAGCGACAGGAGCGAGCCGCGTCCTATTTCACATCTCCTTGGTGTCACCTCTACCGTCCCGAAGTAGGGCACTGGGTGAGCGAGGAAGAGGAGGGTGAGGAAACGGGCTGGGGGCTGCTGTGACCGCGAACCCCCGCTGAACTTCCCGGTGGCCCGGGCGCACTGAAAGCTCAGCATGTTCAGCGTTCCGGGCTCAGCACGTGGCTGCCGCAGCTGCAGCCCGCTCCGAGCCCGGCCCTCGCCAGCCGAGCTGGGGGGATGGAGCCGCAGGGCTGATTTCCAGCTCGCAGTGCCGACTTTCAGCTCGCAGTGCTGCTTTTTAGCTCGCAGGGCTGATTTCCAGCTCGGCCTCCCGTTCCTGGGGGTGGGGAGCAGCGTTCCGGGCCCGCTGCTGCCTTTGCAGTGGTGCAGGGCTGGCCCTGGGCTCTGCGGGAGCTGCCAGCTCTCCCCTAATTAAATTTGTTCCACGCCACGGCCCCGCACAGGCAGCAGGTGATGCGGCTCGGCAAAGGCACCTCCACGTGTCCCAGCCCCGAGGAGGGCGAGGGTGCGGATTTGTGGGGCTGGGCAGAGCCGGGCTCTCTACAGGAGCAATCCCTCCCTGCCTGCAGCGCAGGAAATCGGGCAAAGCTGCAGCTGCTTTTCCATCCCTCGGCCTCGCTCCCCTCACCAGCACCATGCACAGTGAGTCTGTGACACCAGAAGGCTCAAATCCACCGGTTTGGTGACATCTGCAGCTCCCCAGGATCCACCAAACCCTGCCCTCCCTGCAGCTCCCGCTGCTTTGGCCCCCAGTTCCCAGTGAGAAATACCTGGGGGGACGTGGGGATGTGGGACAGCACATCCCCAGGCTGAGGTGGCACAACCCTGGGCTCAGCCCTGCAGACAAAGGAGCACCGCGGGCCTGTCCTGCTGCTCGGGGCTCCTGCATTAACAATCCCCAGCACTTTGGAGCTCAGTGTTCTGCAGCTCCGCGGCCCCTGCAGCCTGCACGGGTGGCCGTGGGCAGGTGGTCACTGCCGGGCACTGCTGGCTCTGCAGGGTTCCCTCCTGTCACAGAGCAAAGGTCAGCTCCACATCACTGCTCGAGTCCTTTCTGCTGGCAGGGCCTTTGCCCCGTTCCCTTTGCAGGTTGACCCGGGAGTGTCCCCGGCTGCTGCCCTTCCCCATGTCCTGCAGAGAGCTCCGAGTTCCTGCGGGCTGAGCTCGAGGAGGTTCCCATCATTCCTCCCCTCTCCATCCTCCCCTGCCTCCCTGCATTTTCCCCTGCTCGGCTGGGCTGCGCTTTGCCAAAGGTGCAGCCGCATCCTGCACAAAGCTATTGCTGCTCTGCGTGTCCCAGTACCGGGGGACGGTGACAGCGGAGGGGACAGCCCAGCCCGGCTGTCTCCTGACCGGAAAGTCACCGAGCATCGGAAAACGCTGAGCGTGGCACGGAGCCTGGGGCGGGCTCGGGCCGCTGCAGCCCGCGGCCTTTGCAGCGCAGGCTGGGCTGGAGCTGCTGCCACGCTCAGCAATTCGTCCCTGTTCAGCCACACGTGCAAGAGAGAGCGCCGAGGAAAACTCATCCCACCGCGGGGTGGGCTGGGCTCCGGCTGTTTAATTATTCCCAACTCATTAACAGGTGAGCTGGAAGCCGCAGGCAGCAGAGATAAGGAGGTTCCCGAGGGAAGGGCAGGATTATACACTTGACCCTCGGCGGGGTGAGCTGGCTCCAGCCCGCCCCGGGCTACAGCGGGGCCTTGGATTGGCATTTCTGGGAATCTGCCTGTCTGGAACAGCTCCTGGGCTTTGCTAGGCTTGGCTGCCTCCCCGACTGCGAGAGCTGTGTCAGCAGGGCTGGCGGGGAGCTCCCCGTGCCCTGGCACGGTAGGGCTGGGTCCCCCCAGAACCTTCTGGAAAGAGCTGCAGAAGGGCTTGGGATCAGGGATGAAGGGGCAGGATGCAGGGAATGGCTCCCGCTGCCAGAGGGCAGGAATGGATGGGATGTTGGGAAGGAATTCCCAGAGAAGCTGTGGCTGCACCTGGATCCCTGGCAGTGCCCAAAACCAGGCTTGCAGCACCCTGGGACAGTGGAAGACATCCCTGACCATGGCAC
The DNA here is from genome assembly GCA_024362935.1 of Setophaga petechia. Taxonomy (NCBI): domain Eukaryota; kingdom Metazoa; phylum Chordata; class Aves; order Passeriformes; family Parulidae; genus Setophaga; species Setophaga petechia. The sequence goes on from JANCRA010000016.1 coordinate 17,360,187, forward strand.
AGGGCATGGGATGAGATGATCCTTGAGGTCCTCATCTCCTCCTGTTGCGGCAAACGAGGGATTTCTGGTGCCAGCAGCAGCTTTTCTCCTCGGTGACAGCATCTCTGGGGTTTTTTGTGGTCCCATGGTGTGAAACATCTTTGTAGGACACTTTCCCACCAAGCTCTCAGAGCATCACCATTTCCAGGAGAAAGCTGCTCGCTTTCCCAGCAGTGCTATTTTCTCCTTTTTCACAGGGTTGGGGGATGCTGGGAACTGAAAATGTTGGTTGGGGAAGGAAAAAAAAAAAAAAAAAAGGAAAAGAAAAAAGAAATATGTTTTGCTGTGCGCAGATTGAAAAAGAAGAAAAGCAAACCAAACAAATGGAGTGAATCACAGGCACCTCCTGTTGCAAGAGCATGACACAAAAACAACAGGCAGGGCACGATTGATGGAAGTTGTGGCTGGAAAAAGGAGCCAGATGCCAATTCCTGACCAAGCTCCCAGCTCTGCACCAGCCAATTTGGGGACGGAACTGCTGAAAAGCGGCCTGGGAAGGTGTTCTGTGGGTGATGCAGTCGGTGCCTTAAATGGGACAGACTAAATTTAGACCCGAGTGCTTGAGTACAAACTAAATCTAAGCTTGAGCACCGAATAAATCTAAGTCCAAGGTGCTTTTTCGGGAAAATCTGGCATCCTAAAAAGGGCTGGGAGGTGAGCGAGGAGGGGAAATGGGTTCCACGCGGCTCCGTGGCTATTCCAGGCTGCTCCAGAAATAGGCCTGGTTCCTCCTGCTGGGCACCCTTTTGCTGCCAGCCCCACCCGTGTGGGAGCAGGATGTGGAGGTGTAATTGAGGTGTGGGGTTCGGGTGATACAGCCCTTAATGACAGCTCTGCCTCTGTCACCTGTCCCCTCCCCGGCTTGGTTCACTGGGTCAGGCAGCGATGATTCCCCGTCTCGTTATGCACTGGGGGCAAATCTTCCCGTCTGGCAGGGGGAGGAACGGGCACGGCGAGTTTCGGGAGTTGCCTTGAGGAATTCGAGGCCGGTCCCAGCCAGGCACTGCCCTCGCACTGCCCCGGCCGGGCTGTGCTGGGATCTCGGCGTTTTGGCAAGTCTGGTTTCACATTCCTGCCCCCGGCGCTTTCCGAGTCTGGGGAATGCGGAGCTGCAGCCGGGGCTGGACGTGAGGGGAATGGGAAATCCGTGTCCCGGGCCAGCGGGCGCACAGAGGGTGCTGGGGAGGGCATTCCCTGGCACAAACCCGGAATGGCCCGGGGCTGGCACTCACCTGGAGCACGCAGCAGGTGTGGGAAGAAGTAGGAGGAGGCTGGAAGGGCACAGTGGGGCCATTCCTGATCACTCTGGGATCCTCCCCATCCCTCTGTGAAGGGCACAGCAGGACCATTCCTGACGCCACTGGGATCTTTCTGAATCCCACTGGGAAGGGGACAGTGGGGCCATTCCTGATCCCACTGGGAAGGGCACAATGGGGCCATTCCCAATCCCGTTGTGATCCTTTCCAATCCCACTGGGAAGGGCACAATGGGGCCATTCCCAATCCCGTTGTGATCCTTTCCAATCCCACTGGGAAGGGGACAGTGGGGCCATTCCCAATCCCATTGGGATCCTTCCTGACCCTAATGGGAAGGGCACAGCAGGGCTATTCCTGATCCCTCTGGGAACGGCACCACAGGGCATTCCCAACCCCACTGGGATCCTTCCCAGTCCCTCTGTGAAGGGCATAGCAGGGCCATTCCTGACCCCACTGGCATCTTTCCCAATCCCACTGGCAAGGGCATGGCAGAGGCATTCCCAATTCTGTTGAAGTCAAGGGCACAGTGGGGCCACTCCCAATCCCATTGGGATCCTTCCTGATCCCACTGGGAAGGGCATGGCAGGACATTCCAGATCCCACTGGGATCCTTCCCAATCCCATTGGGATGGGCATGATGGGGCCATTCCCAATCCCTTTGGGATCCTTCCTGATGCCACTGGGAAGGGCACAGTGAGGTCATCCCCCAACCCACTGGGAAAGGCATGGCAGAGTCATTCCCAATCCCACTGGGATTCTTCCCAATGCTTCTGGGAAGGGTATGGCAGGGCCAGTCCTAACCCCACTTGGATTCTTCCCAATCCCACTGGGAAGGGCACAGCAGGGCCATCCCTGATCCCACTGGAAAGGGCCTCACCTGCATTCCACAAGGATAAAACCTCTGGATCTTCCCACTCAGAACCTCCCTGGGGACACCAAGGTGGCTGTGCCCTGTGCCCACCCCTGTGCCCACCCTTGCCCTGGAAGGGTTTTCCAGCTGTGGGGAGCTGGGATAGGGAAGTGCATGGAGCAGGGTTGTTCTGCTGCTGGATCTGCTCAGGGCAGCTTTTCCCCCTGGAAGGCCTTTCCTGGGAAATCAATGTTTGACTTTCCTGGGCTGGGAGGGGCTCCCCGGATCCGCCGAATCCATCCTTTGTTGCACTGACACAACATCCAGCAGTGCTTGTGCCATTGTTGGATAAAATTCCATCATCACAGCCTGGGACCAGCACTGCAGAGCTGAGCTTTTGGAAAGTGGCAAAACCTGGCTCTAAATTTAGTCCCTGCAGCCGTGGGGTGCAGCCGGGAAGGCCGGACCTGGCGGATGGCACAAATCCACGGAATCAAAGGCTCCGGCCTCGCCTTGCAGCTCCAGTGCTGCATAATTATGGGGGGAGCGAGAGTGGGGCCGTGTTAGTATTCATGGAATTGCTGCCGAGCCCGCCAGCCAGGGGTTTGATGTTTAATAAGGAGAATTCCAGCGTTCCCGGAGCGTGGGGCGAGCTTTGAATCCGAGGCTTGTTCCCTGTGGGATGCAGGTTAGGGGGTCTCTTTTGTTGCTGGCTGAGTGGGTGTTTGGGATCAATTCCAGCTCCGGCTTGGAGTAGGGATATCGGCAGCAGAGCTGCCAGAAGAGCTTTTGGGATCCCAAATCCCAATCGCAAACCCGGCAGCTCAGTTTCCAAACCAAACGGGATTTTTTTCCCCCCAAGGCGCTCTCAGAAATAGCTCGGGAATGCTTGACGAGCCAGGATATTTCCTTTCCGAGAGTGCCTCTGAAAAAGCCCATTTGTGTGCTCCGAGAGTGCTCTGCAGCGTGGCCCTGCCGGGCATCGGGATCGCCGGCTTTTGTGGGATGGATTATCCCTGCTAATGCGGGCTCCATTGTCTGCCCGGCTCGGGAAAAGCTGGGAAGGGCAGCCAGCTGCCCGAGGCACACTGAGCACCCTGGGAGTGCAGGGATAGAGGGGAAAAGGGAAAAGCTGGGCAGGGCAGGAAGCTTCCCAGGGGATGGCAGGAGAGCAGGGATGGGGGGGAAAGGAGCCGGGAAAAAGCTGGGCAGGGCAGGGATCTCTCCAGGGCATGGCGGGCACTCCAGGAGTGCAGGGATGGGGTGGGGAAAGGAACCAGGGAAAAGCTGGACAGGACAGGGAGCTCCCCAGGGCACTCTGGGAATGCAGGGACAGGGGGGAAAGGGACCAGGAAAAAGCGGGATGGAGGAATTCCCATCTGGAGCAGAAAACCCTGCTGGGTGAGGATGTTGGTGGTCTCACAAGGCCGTGCCCTTCGCTCGGAGAGGAGCTCGGAAGGGCTGGGAGAGGCAGAGATTAGATAAAATGAGATGAGATAAGAACGAGAGAACGCGGTGATGAATCGCGGCTCATCTCCAAAGCATCTCGGGGGGGATGAGAAACTCCGGATGAGCCCCGTGGCTGTGCCTTGCCAGGATCTCGGGGTGATACAGAGTTGTGGGGTGGCTCAGGCTGCTTTCACACCTCTTCTTTTGGGGTTTCCTGCCAGCTCCTGGGCCCCTTAGTGGGCTTTAGGGCAGTGTGTCCCCCCAGTCCCTCTCTCCTGTCCGTGCTGGTTCTGAGGGAGCAGCTGAAGCTTCCCCCGGCTGGAGAATGGGAAGGAAATCAGCCCACAACCCCAGTCCCTGCTTTTGGGAACCGCAGCCTTTCCTGCGGGATGGAGGGAACGGCAAAATTCCCGTCAGGGCTTTTACCCAGCCCGGCCTGATGGGAAAGCACTTTGGAAAACCTTTTAATGCTCCTTCCTGGGATGCTGCTGCGGGAAGGCCCGGCCCAGGCATCGCTGCCAGCCTGGCCCCTGCCCTTCCCTGCCCCAGGGGCACGAGAGAGGCTGGGCTGCCTTTGGAACACCGGGAATCCCACCAGGACTCGCCGGTCCACGTTCCAGCCTCGGGGTGGGATGGACACACAGCCCAGGCAGGGAGCTGTGTGTGAGGGAAGCAGGGAATGGCTCACTTCGGCCAGAAGCTTTCTGTCTGGTTGGCCCAGGAGTTTTTTGGGGATCCCTGCTCCTTTCAGGGACAGGGGAGAGCAGGAAAGCAGGGACAGGTGGCCACGATCCTGTCAGCTCCGAGCTGGGCAGGAGAGGGGAACGTGGAGGGAGTGAGAGCCTGGCCAGGGTGAGGTTTGGACCCCAAGGGAGCCCCCAGAGGGAGGGACAGGAACGTGGAGGGAGCAAAAATGGGGCCAGGGTGGGGTTTGGACCCAGAGGGAGACCCCAGAGGGAGAGACAGGAACATGGAAGGAGTGAGAGCCTGGGCAGGGTGGGGTTTGGACCCCAAGGGAGCTCCTGGGGATTTGGACAGAAACATGGAGGGAGGAAAAGTGGGGCCAGGGTGGGATTTGGACCCAGAGGGAGGCACAGGAACATGGAAGGAGTGAGAGCCTGGGCAGGGTGGGATTTGGACCCAGAGGGAGGGACAGGAACGTGGAAGGAGTGAGAGCCTGGCCAGGGTGGGATTTGGACCCCAAGGGAACTCCTGGGGATTGGGACAGAAACATGGAGGGAGGAAAAGTGGGGCCAGGGTGGGGTTTGGACCCTGAGGAAACTTCTGGGGGTTGGCACAGGAACGTGGAAGGAACAAAAGTGGGGCCAGGGTGGGGTTTGGACCTGGAGGGAGCCCCCAGAGGGAGGGACAGGAACATGGAGGGAGTGAGAGCCTGGCCAGGGTGGGATTTGAACCCCAAGGGAGCTCCTGGGAGTTGACACAGGAACATGGCAGGAGGAAAAATGGGGCCAGGGTGGGGTTTGGACCCAGAGGGAGGCACAGGAACATGGAAGGAGTGAGAGCCTGGCCAGGGTGGGATTTGGACCCCAAGGGAACTCCTGGGGGATGGGACTAGAACATGGAGGGAGGAAAAGTGGGGCCAGGGTGGGGTTTGGACCCTGAGGAAACTTCTGGGGGTTGGCACAGGAACGTGGAAGGAACAAAAGTGGGGCCGGGGTGGGATTTGGGCCCCAAGGGAGCCCCCAGAGGAAGAGACAGGAACATGGAGGGAGTGAGAGCCTGGCCAGGGTGAGATTTGGATGCCAAGGGAGTTCCTGGGGATTGAGACAGGAATGTGGAGGGAGTGAAAGCAGGGCCATGGTGATTTGGACCCAGAGGGAGCTCCTGGGGGGATGGGACAGAAACCTGGAGGTGTCACCATCACTTCTGCTCTGCTGCTTCTGCTTCCTTTGAGAAATGACTCAGGTTGGGGCACGGGACAACCCGAAACACGACAGGGCTGCCCTGGGGTGATCCCCCAGCCTGGGGTGATCCCTCATCCTTGCTTCCAGGCTCTCCTTCCCCAGAGTGGTGTCCCTGGGGACTCTGGGGATACAGGACCCTGCTCCTGGGGTGCAGCCCTGGCAGAGGCTGGGGACAGGAGGGCCCAGCAGAGGAAGTGGCCTCCACACATTTCTTGCCACTTACATTTCTCCTTTTGCCTCCTTCTCAGAAACCCGTCCAGAAAATGAGAAATGTGTCAATTCTCACGAGGTGTGGGATGGTGCTGGGACCTCGCAGTCACAACCCTTCAAATTTTCCGTGGCAGGTCAGAGCAAACCTGCCCAAAACTCCTGAAATGCCTCATTTACAGTCAGGCTGTTCCTATAAAAAACCCCATTGCTGCAGGCTCTGTCCCAAGTGACTGCCAAGGCTGCCTGAGGCTCCATCCCATGGGAATGGGACACTCCTGTCCCTGCTGTGTCCCCCCCCTCCCTCGGTGTCACACTGTTCCCTCGTGTCACTCTGTTCCCTTTGAGCAAAGTCACGCTGGAAGGAAAACTTAGCACAGCAGCTCCTTGGAGACATATTTCCTCTTCCTGAAATGCCTCAATTTGGGAATTTATAGAATGTCTAAAAAAAAAAAAAAGAAGAAAAGAGAGAGAAAATGCAGCTTGGCTTCTTGCTGGAGCCTGGGGAGGAGGAGGGAGGCAGCAGTGTGGTGAATCCAGCCCTGCTCTGGGGACACAGGGGACCCTGGGGTGTCCCTGTCCCCTGGGAAGGTGGGAAATGCAGGAATTGTGCTCCTGGCTCGGCCTGGCCTGAGGGAATGATGAAACTACAGCAGCACTGCTGAGTTTGGGAGCTGGGATGGAGCTCTGAGTGACTCAGGGAGTGGCCCTGAATCACATTCCCAGGAAAAGGGGACCTGGGCTGCTGTCACACATCCTGCGGGAAGAGGGAGTGGGACAGGGACTGGTGTCACTGCATCCAGACTGGCAATGGGACAGGAATTGGTGTCACCATATCCAGGCTGGCAATGGGACAGGGATTTGTGTCACCACATCCAGACTGACAATGGGACAGGGACTGGTGTCACTGCATTCAGACTGGCAATGGGACAGGGAGTGGTGTCACCACATTGGGAGTGGGACAGGGAGTGGTGTCACCACATTGGGAGTGGGACAGGGAGTGGTGTCACCACATTGGGAGTGGGGCAGGGATTGGTGTCACCACATTGGGAACAGGGCAGGGATCAATGTCACTACATCCAGACCTGGAGCAGGGCAGGGGTCAGTGTCACTGCATCGGGAGTGGGGACAGGACACAGATCAGTGTCACCTCATCCAGACCAGAAGAGGGACTGGGATTGGTGTCACCACATCTAGGCTGGCACTGGGACGGGGATTGGTGTCACCACATTGGAAGTGGGGCAGGGACCAGTGTCACTGCATCAGGAGTGGGACAGGGACCGGTGTCACTGCATGGGGAGTGGGACAGGGACCGGTGTCACTGCATGGGGAGTAGGACAGGGATCGGTGTCACTGCATCCAGACTGGCAGTGGGACAGGGATCAGTGTCATCACATCGGGAATGGGACAGGGATTGGTGTCACCACAATAGGAATGGGACAGAGATTGGTGTCACTGCATCCAGACCCGGAGTGGGATTGGGGTCACCGCATCAGGAGTGGGACAGGGATTGGTGTCACCACAATAGGAATGGGACAGGGATTGGTGTCACTGCATCCAGACCCAGAGCGGGATCGGTGTCACCGCATCGGGAGTAGGGCAGGGATTGGTGTCACCACATCAGGAACAGGACAGGGATTGGTGTCACTGCATCCAGACTGGCAATGGGACAGGGACTGGTGTCACCACACTGGGACTGGGACAGGGATCAGTGTCACTGCATCGGGAGTAGGGCAGGGATCGGTGTCACCGCATCAGGAGCGGGACAGGGATTGGTGTCACCACATCCTGACCGGGACTGGGAGTGGGACAGGGATCAGTGTCACCGCATCAGGAGTGGGACAGGGATCTCGGTGTCACCACATCCAGACTGGCAACAGGACAGGGATCGGTGTCACCGCATCCAGGCAGCTCCCGGTGCCATCCCAGCAGCGGGATCGATGTGGAGCTCCGGGATTGCTCGCCCTGACTCAGAGCCGGGCTGAGAGTGTCCCAGGTGACATCCAGGGACACTCCCACATTCCCAGCCCTTCAGTCAGCGTTTCCTGCTGCCTCCCGCGCCGATCCCAGCCGGACGCGCTGTCATCGAGGTGGGAACATGTCACGGCGGTGGGGAAAGGAATCCGAGCCGGGGAATGTTTGGTGGCTGCGCGGGCAGCGGAGCAGGTGGCAGTGCCATCGGGGCCACCGCGAGTGACAGCGCTGCCACGCGTCACCGCGACACTTCCCTGCGCGGCGGGGCTCGGCTGCCAGCGCTCGGCACCGTGCCCGTGCCAGTCCCGGTTACCCGTGCCAATCCCGGTTAGCCCCGTGCCAATCCCGGTTTGCCGCGGCGTGCTGGCGGCTCGGCCGCGTGTCCCCGGCCTGTGACAGCGACAGGAGAGCTCGGGGTGGCACAGCTCAGCCGAGGGGCTGTGTGGGAACCGGCAGCGCCTGGGGAGGGCAATTCCAGGGGCTGGGAATTCCAGGGAGAGGGCAATTCCAGGGAAAGGGCAATTCCAGAGAAAGGGTAATTCCTGGAGGGGGCAATTCCAGGGGTGGGCAATTCCAGGTGGGGGCAATTCCGGGTGGGGGCAATTCCAGGTGGGGGCAATTCCAGGGGCAGGGAATTCCAGGGAGAGGGCAATTCCAGGGAAAGGGCAATTCCAGAGAAAGGGTAATTCCTGGAGGGGGCAATTCCAGGTGGGGGCAATTCCAGGTGGGGGCAATTCCAGGGGCAGGGAATTCCAGGGAGAGGGCAATTCCAGGGAAAGAGCAATTCCAGAGAAAGGGTAATTCCTGGAGGGGGCAATTCCAGGGGTGGGCAATTCCAGGTGGGGGCAATTCCAAGTGGGGGCTATTCCAGGAGGGGGAAATTCCAAGGGCAGGGAATTCCAGGGAGAGGCCAATTTCAGGGAGAGGGCAATTCCAGGTGGGGGCAATTCCAGGGGCAGGAACTTCCAGGGAGAGGGCAATTCCAGGGAAAGGGCAATTCCAGGTGGGGGCACTTCCAGAGAAAAGTGGAATTCCTGGAGGGGGCAATTCCAGGGGCAGGGAATTCCAGGGAGAGGGCAATTCCAGGTGGGGGCAATTCCAGGGGTGGGCAATTCCAGTTGGGGGCAATTCCAGTTGGGGGCAATTCCAGGTGGGGGCAATTCCAGGGGTGGGCAATTCCAAGTGGGGGCAATTCCAGGTGGGGGCAATTCCAGGGGTGGGCAATTCCAGGGGCAGAGAATTTCAGAGAAAAGGGCAGTTCCAGGGGAGGGCTATTTCAAGGGCAAGTAATTCCAGGAGAGGGCAATTCCAGGGGCAGGAAATTCCAGGGACAGAGCATTCCAGAGACAGAGAATTTCAGAGAAAAGGGCAATTCCAGGTGAGAGCAATTCCAGGTGAGGGCAATTCCAGGAGGGGGCAATTCCAGGAGAACACAATTTCAGGAGAGAGCAATTTCAGGAGTGGACGATTCCAGGGCCAGGCAGACTCCCTTCCCTGCTCTCCCACCTCACATTCCAAGGTTTTTCCCACTTTGAAGGGATTTAAGGGCAGGAAATGAAGGAAGTGCCTCATGCCCGCCCCAGCTCCCAGAGCCCAGCAGGTTCTGCTCCCATCCCACTTCCACTTCCTTTTATTTCAGATGAATATTTCAGATAAATGCTTTACTTCAGATCCTGATTTTATCTCGTCCACCCTGCTCCGCCCCAGCTCCGCATCCCCACAGAATTCCTGTCGGATTTAACCCTTTCCTGACCCAGAGATGGGACAAGTGAGAGGCCTTTTAAAGCCTTTCATTCCATTTTCAGTCTCGTGTGAAGGGTGAGGCAGTACAGATTTATAAATCACGCCGTAGCAATCAGAAAAAGTCAGAAAAGGCCTTAATCCCAGAAATTCCTTTTTTTTCCTGGAGCCGGGAGCGGTGCGAGCCGGTGATTCAGGAGCGTCTGGGCTGCGGGAGGCGCTGCCAGCCGGGAATGCGGGAGAGGGAGAGGAGAGAGAGGGAGAGGCAGTGCTGACTCAGCCCCGGGAGATGGGGTTTGCCGGGAGAGGCTGCAGCCCACGCTGCCCCTCTGCTCCGGGGGTGGGAACACCCGGCTCCGGGATGCTCCAGGATACTCCAGGATGTTCCCGGGTGCTTTGGGATGCTCCGGGATGCTCTAGGATGCTTTGGGAAGTTCCAGGATGCTTTAGGATGCTTCAGGATGCTCTGGGATGTTCTGGGATGCTCCAGGACGCTCTGGGATGCTCCAGGATGCTCCAGGATACTCCCAGATGCTTTGGGATGTTCTGGGATTCTCCAAGATGGTCTAGAATGCTCTGGGATGTTCCAGAATCCTCTGGGATGCTTCAGGATGCTCCCAGATGCTTTGGGATATTTTGGGATGTTCTGGGATGCTCCAGGATACTCCAGGATGTTCCCGAGTGCTTTGGGATGCTCCAGTATGCTCCAGGATGCTTTGGGAAGCTCCAGGATGCTCTGGGATGCTCCAGGATGCTCTGGGATGCTCCAGGATACTCCCAGATGCTTTGGGATGTTTTGGGATGTTCTGGGATTCTCCAGGATGGTTTGGAATGCTCTGGGATGTTCCAGAATCCTCTGGGATGCTCCGGGATGCTCCCAGATGCTTTGGGATATTTTGGGATGTTCTGGGATGCTCCAGAACGTTCTAGGATGCTCCAGGATGCTCCCAGATGCTTTGGGATGTTCTGGGATGCTCCAGGATGCTCCTGGGTACTTTGGCATGCTCCAGGATGCTCTGGGATGTTCCAGGATGCTCTGGGATGCTTCAGGATGCTTTGGGGTGCTCCAGGATGCTTTGGGATGTTCTGAGATGCTCCAGAATGCTCCAGGATGCTCTGGGATGCTCTTAGATGCTTTGGGATGCTCTGAGATGCTCTGGTACTTCTCAGGAGGCTCTTGGTCCCACAGGGAGCTGCTTGCTCTGTCACCAAAGGCTGGATGGAAAGTGGGATTGTTCCCTTCTCTCTGTGAGAAACACGTTCACTCTCCTGTGAAAATGTAAAAAGTTAAAGACAGTAGGAACAAGGAGCATAGAGCAAAGGTCATTGTGGCATCAGCCAAGAGCCCCTGTAATCTTTGGGGATATGTCCTGGTTTAGGGCAAATTTAACCCTAACCCCTTAAATACCTTTTAATTACATCAGCCCTTTGCATATTCACAGACCCTCGTGCTCAGTAAACTTTTCCCCAAACTGGTTTACATCTTCCAGGAATTGTTTAGCACATCTCTGCTTTGGATCTGCTTTTTTTAGAGCATGTGGATTCCTGGATTGTGGTTTTAGTGCCTTTTTATCCCCTCCAGTTCTGGGCCCTGGCCCACACTGCCTTCAGAGGGTGAGTGCTGCTGGCTGGCACCTCTGTGCAGGTGTGCTCACCCTGTGTGGCACCTCTGTGCAGGTGTGCTCACCCTGTGTGGCACATCTGTGCAGGTGTGCTCACCCTGTGTGACAGATGTGTCCAGGTGTGCTCACCCTGTGTGGCACAGCTGTCCAGGTGTGCTCACCCTGTGTGGCACATCTGTCCAGGTGTGCTCACCCTGTGTGACAGATGTGTCCAGGTGTGCTCACCCTGTGTGGCACAGCTGTCCAGGTGTGCTCACCCTGTGTGGCACATCTGTCCAGGTGTGCTCACCCTGTGTGCACTGGGTGTTATCCCACCCCAGCAGGCACTGCTACACAGCACACTGATATCAGGCTTAATGAACAGAAATAAAATCCATCTCTTCATAACAAAGTCATTTTAACACCACACATATAAAATCTATTTTAATATTTGCAAAAAGCCAGTATTATAATGTATATTTATAAAATCTCCACCGCATCTGGAGCATCTCCTGGTTCTCATCCCTACTCCCTTCCCTCAGTCCCGGCATCCTCTGGGATGCCCTAGATGCCTCTGTCCCTGATTTGATGTCTCTGCTCCCTTCCCTCTCCCCAGGCACTCTCCAGGATGTCCCTGTCCCTGATTTGATGTCCCTGCTCCCCTCCCTCAGCCCTGGCACTCTCCAGGATGTCCCCATCCCTGATTTGATGTCCCTGCTCCTTTCCCTCATCCCTGGCACCCTCCAGGATGTCCCCATCCCTGATTTGATGTCCCTGCTCCCTTCCCTCAGCCCTGGCACTCTCCAGGATGTCCCTGTCCCCGATTTGATGTCCCTGCTCCCCTCCTTCTCCCCAGGCACCCTCCAGGATGTCCCCGATTTGATGTCCCCGGTCCCTTCCCTCCCCACAGGCACCCTCCAGGATGTCCCTGTCCCTGATTTGATGTCCCTGCTCCTTTCCCTCAGCCCTGGCACCCTCCAGGATGTCCCTGTCCCTGATTTGATGTCCCTGCTCCTTTCCCTCAGCCCTGGCACCCTCCAGAATGTCCCTGTCCCAGATTTGATGTCCCTGCTGCCTTCCCTCAGCCCTGGCACTCTCCAGGATGTCCCTGTCCCCGATTTGATGTCCCTGCTCCCTTCCCTCAGCCCTGGCACTCTCCAGGATGTTCCTGTCCCCGATTTGATGTCCCTGCTCCCCTCCCTCAGCCCTGGCACTCTCCAGGATGTCCCTGTCCCCGATTTGATGTCCCTGCTCCCTTCCCTCAGCCCTGGCACTCTCCAGGATGTCCCCATCCCTGATTTGATGTCCCTGCTCCTTTCCCTCAGCCCTGGCACTCTCCAGGATGTCCCTGTCCCTGATTTGATGTCCCTGCTCCCCTCCTTCTCCCCAGGCACCCTCCAGGATGTCCCTGTCCCTGATTTGATGTCCCTGCTCCCTCCCTCCCCTCCGGCGGGAGCTCTGCCGAGCACAAAGCCGCCCTTTCTCCCATTCAGGCCCCGCAGCGGGGACATTTCCAGGGACAGTGGTGTCATTGATTGTCACCCGAGCCGTGGGGCTGGTGGCAAACGCCGGGCACGGGGGCTCGGAGGGGTCAGCCAGGCTCTGGGAATGAGCCCTGTGTCCCCCGGAGCTCCGGGATGGATTTGGGGACAGGGGTGAAGGCAGGGCCAAGCCCTCCAAGGGCACGAGCCTTTATTTCCAGTGTCAAAAACAGCTTTTGAGAGATGTCCCGTTCTTTGGGGACACAATGGGACACGGCCCTGTCCCTGAAAGTGTCCAAGGCCAGGCTGGACGGCGCTTGGAGCACCCTGGCACAGTGGAAGGTGTCCCTGCCCTTGGCACAGAGTGGAACTGGATGAACTTTAGGGTCTCTTCCATTGCCAACAATTCCATGCTTTTCTGGCACTGAGATGATGCCCTCTGCCTCCTCATCCTCATCTCCTGATGCTGTTCAAACCCCAGACCCGCAGTTTGGGGTGCAGGGATGATCAAACCCCAGATCCGCAGTTTGGAGTGCAGGGATGATCAAACCCCAGACCTGCAGTTTGGGGTGCAGGGATGATCAAACTCCAGACCTGAGGTTTGGGGTGCAGGGATGATCAAACCCCAGACCCGCAGTTTGGGGTGCAGGGATGATCAAACCCCAGACCTGCAGTTTGGGGTGCAGGAATGATCAAACCCCAGACCCGCAGTTTGGGGTGCAGGGATGATCAAACCCCAGACCTGCAGTTTGGGGTGCAGGGATGATCAAACCCCAGACCTGCAGTTTGTGGTGCAGGGATGATCAAACCCCAGACCTGCAGTTTGGGGTGCAGGGGTGTTCCCTCATCCCACCAGGATCCAAACCCCTTCCCCAACCCAAGCTGCTGCAGGCAGAGCAGGACTTGGAACCGGCTTTGCAGGACTTGGAACCAGATTTGCAGGGCTTAGGTAGGACCAGCTCTGCAGGGCTTAGGAGCAGCTTTGCAGGGCTTAGGTAGAACCAGCTCTGCAGGGCTTAGGACCAGATCTTCAGGTTTTAGGAGCAGCCCTAGAGGGCCACCCCAGCCCTGCAGGGACCCCAGCAGGCGCTCCTGGAAGCGCTCGGAGGCTCCGTTGCCAGCTCCGAGCCCAGCCCAGGCTCGCTGGAGGCTGGCAGAGCTGTTTCCACTCTCGGCTCTGATTCAGTCCCCGGGGAGCTGCAGGATAAACAACAACCTCGGCGCCGGCCAAATGATTGTTTAGGGCTGCTTTGTTTGCGGCTGACAGCTCGGCGGGGCTCGGGGAACTCAGGAAGAGCCCCCAAAGGAGCCTCAGGGCAGCAGGAGAGAAATGTGGGAGAGGAGGAGGAGCTGAGTTTGGAGCTCCAACTCAAAACTTGGAGATTTGCCTGGGTTAGCAGAGATTTAGGGGCTGGGGTTTCAAAGATTGGTGAGGTCTGGGCAGACCCCCTCAAGGCATGTTGGTGATGGGGTCACGGCGCTTTAATGGGATTTTTGGGAAGGCAGAGGGTGTGAAGGGCATTGTGCCTGTCCTGGACAGGCTGGGACTGAGCCTGGCTGCAGAATCAGCCTGGATGATCCTGTGCCAGCTTTTCCAGCTCGGGCTCGGGGGTTTCTTGGAATCTTTGGGCACAGGGAAGGCCGGGCAGGGCACAGGGACCGGGATCAGTCGGGCTGAAGGTCCCAGGGGAAGGGCACAGGGAGCTGTCCCTTCACTGTGTCCCCAAATCGGACCTGGGCAGTTCTGGCAGCTTCCCCAAGCCCTGCTGGGTAAACTCTGCTTGTTTTAATGGATGAGGGACCTTCAGGAGATGGGAATAACCCCCAAACCCATCGGGAATCCAGCACCCCGCTGACCTCCGAGGTGCCTCTTGCTGGGCGGGGCAGAGGGAGCGCCGGGCTGGACAGTGCCAAGTGCCAGCCCTGGCAATTAAGAGCCACGCGCCGCTGATTAATTACCCGGCAGTGCCGGCTGCCAGCTCCAGCGGCGTTCTCAGCCTTTGGCCGAGCGCTGGGAGCGCTGCCCAGGGCAGAGGCCGCTGTGTTTGGGAAAGGGAAAACTGGGAATGGAGAGCTGGGAGTGCCGGGCAGAGGGCGGCCCTGAGCCCCGGAGCGATTCCCGGGCACACTTCGGGTTTGGAAAGGGAAACCCGGGAATGGAGAGCTCGGAGAGCCGGGCAGAGGGCAGCGCTGAGCCCCCCGGAGAGATCCCTGTGCACACCTCGAGTTTGGAAAGGGGAAAACGGGAATGGAGAGCTCGGAGAGCCGGGCAGAGGGCAGCGCTGAGCCCCGGAGCGATTCCCGTGCACACCTCGCGTTTGGAAAGGGGAAAACGGGAATGGGGAGCTGGGAGTGCCGGGCATAGGGCAGCGCTGAGCCCCCCGGAGAGATCCCTGTGCACACCTCGAGTTTGGAAAGGGAAAAATGGGAATGGAGAGCTCGGATTGCCGGGCATAGGGCGGCCCTGAGCCCCGGAGCGATTCCCGTGCACACCTCGGGTTTGGAAAGGGAAAAACGGGAATGGAGAGCTCGGAGTGTCGGGCAGAGGGCAGCGCTGAGCCCCTCGGAGAGATCCCTGTGCACACCTCGAGTTTGGAAAGGGAAAAACGGGAATGGAGAGCTGGGACTGCCGGGCAGAGGGCGGCCCTGAGCCCCGGAGCGATTCCCGGGCACACTTCGGGTTTGGAAAGGGAAAAACGGGAATGGAGAGCTCGGAGTGTCGGGCAGAGGGAAGCGCTGAGCCCCTCGGAGAGATCCCTGTGCACACCTCGAGTTTGGAAAGGGAAAAATGGGAATGGAGAGCTGGGAGTGCCGGGCAGAGGGCGGCCCTGAGCCCCGGAGGGATCCCGTGCACACCTCGGGTTTGGAAAGGGAAAAGCGGGAATGGAGAGCTCGGAGAGCCGGGCAGAGGGCAGCGCTGAGCCCCGGAGCGATCCCGTGCACACTTCGGGTTTGGAAAGGGAAAAACGGGAATGGAGAGCTGGGACTGCCGGGCATAGGGCGGCCCTGAGCCCCGGAGCGATTCCCGTGCACACCTCGCGTTTGGAAAGGGGAAACCGGGAATGGAGAGCTCGGAGAGCCGGGCAGAGGGCGGACCTGAGCCCCCCGGAGAGATCCCTGTGCACACCTCGGGTTTTGGGATCCCGGCGGGGAGCAGGGCCAGCCTCGCCCAGCCCACGCAGCGGGAATGGAGGGGATTTGAAGGGAAGGGGGGCTGGAGAAGGTGGGATGTGAAAGAGGAAGGGCAGAGGGGCAGACAGACGGATCTGATGCCAGCTGGGACGTCTGAAGGCTGGCTGTCACTTTTTGTTCCTGTCTGGGACATGGAGTCTGGGGGTGGTGGTTTTGGGTGAATCTTTCATCTGTCAGGCACAGGCTCTGGCCTGGGATCCATCCCTTTTAGGATCCAAACCCCGTCCATCCCTCCTGAGATCCAAACCCTGTCCATCCCTTTTGGGATCCAAACCCTGTTGATCCTCCTGGGATCCAAACCCTGTTGATCCTCCTGGGATCCAAACCCTGTCCATCCCTCCTGGGATCCAAACCCTGTTGATCCTCCTGGGATCCAAACCCTGTCCATCCCTCCTGGGATCCAAACCCTGTTGATCCTCCTGGGATCCAAACCCTGTTGATCCTCCTGGGATCCAAACCCTGTCCATCCCTCCTGGGATCCAAACCCTGTTGATCCTCCTGGGATCCAAACCCTGTCCATCCTCCAAGGGCACGGGAAGGGATGGGCTCAGCGGGTGCCCTCAGAGCAGCTCCCTGAGGTGTGTGCCCTTCCCAGGTGCCAAGGAATATGTGTTCCCACGGCGGGAGAGGTTCCCAGTGTTCTTCCACCAGGAAAACACCTCCTCCATCTACGTCGGGGGCGAGGGGAGGCTCTACTACTACGACTTTGCAACACGTGAGAACTACACGGTGAGGGGCGCCGCTAATGGGTTTGGAGCAAAACCCCATAAAAAGGGTCTGGGGTCCATCTCCCAACCCACATTCTGGGCTTGGATGAGCCTGATCTCTGCCCAGCTGGCTCCATTGTGCCAGGAAGCAAAATCCCAGCAGGAAAGAATGGTTAGGGTTAGGTTGGGGTTGGGGTTAGGGTTTGGGTTAGGGTCAAATCTCCCCTGTTGGCCGTGGGCAGGTTCTTCCCAGGTTGGGATCCCCCCTGGTTAGGGTTAAATTTAGGGTTAGGCTTAGGCTTAAATCTCCCCTGTTGGCTATGAACAGGTTCTTCCTTGGGTGGGATCCCTCTGGGTTAGGGTTAGGTTTAGGGTTAGAGTTAGGATTGGGATTAGTGTTAAATTTTCCGTGTTGTCCATGGGCGGGTTCTACTTTGGGTGGGATCCCTTTGAGGTTCTCACCACCCCACAGGGCAGATGTTTCCATCTTTAGATCCTTTCTGGATCCATCCTAGATATTTCCAGCCAGAGGTCCTTTCTGGTTCCATCATGGATGTTCCCACCCAGGGATCATTTCTGGATGCATCCTAGATATTTCCAGCTTTAGATCCTTTCTTGATCCACCCTGGATGTTTCCAGAGTTAGGGTTAGGGTTATGTTTAGGGTCAGGGTCAGGGTTTGGGTTAGGATTAAATCTCTCCTGTTGGCCATGGATGGGTTCTTCCCTGAGTGTGATCCCTCTGAGTTAGGTTTAGGGTTAGGTTTAGGTTTAGGGTTAGGATTAGAGTTAAATCTCCCACATTGGCCATGGGTGGGTTCTTCCCTTGGTGGGATCCCTCTGAGATCCTCTTTGCTGTGCAGGGGGGATGTTTCCATCCAGGGATCTTTTCTGGATCCACCCTGGATGTTTCCAGGGGATCCTTTCTGGATCCATCCTGGATGTTTCCAGCCAGGGATACTTTCTGGATCCATCCTGGATGTTTCCAACCAGGGATCTTTTCTGGATCCACCCTGGATGTCTCCAGGGGATCCTTTCTGGATCCATCCTGGATGTTTCCAGCCAGGGATCCTTTCTGGATCCATCCTGAATGTTTCTGTCCTGGAATCCTTTCTGGATCCACCCTGGATATTTCCAGGGGATCCTTTCTGGATCCATCCTGGATGTTTCCAGCCAGGGATCCTTTCTGAATTCAGAACAGCAATGCTCAGATTTCATCACTGGCATCCAGCCTGGCCTTCCTGCTGGATTTCAGGCTCCAGGGGTGGGGGACAAGGACACCTCGTGGGTTTTGGTGACCTTGTGGCACGCTGAGCCCACGCCTGGTTGCCTTGGGAAGGCAGGAATGGAAACGTTTCCCTCTCCTTTATCCTAGGAAGAGTTCCCAGTGAGAAATGAAGGCCAGTGCATGTCCTCTGGGAATTTGGTAGGTCCCACCCATGAGGGAATAATGGGGTGGGGAGGATTTGGGTTGAAGGAATAACAGGATGGGGAGGATTTGGGTTGAAGAGGAAACAATGGGATGGTGAGGATTTGGGTTGAAGAAGGAATAATGGGATGGGGAGGATTTGGGTTAAAGAGGGAATAATGGGGTGGGGAGGATTTGGGTTGAAGGAATAACAGGATGGGGAGGATTTGGGTTGAAGAAGGAATAATGGGACAGGGAGGATTTGGGTTGAAGAGGGAATAACAGGACGGGGAGAATTTGGGTTCAAGGAATAACGGGATGGGGAGGATTTGGGTGGTTCAAGGAATAATGGGATGGGGAGGATTTGGGTTCAAGGAATAATGGGATGGGGAGGATTTGGGTGGTTCAAGGAATAATGGAATGAGGGGGATTTGGGTTGAAGGAGGGAATAACAGATTGAAGGAGGGAATAACGGGATGGGAAGGATTTGGGTTGAAGAGGGAATAACAGGACAGGGAGAATTTGGGTTCAAGGAATAATGGGATGGGGAGGATTTGGGTTCAAGGAATAATGGCATGGGGAGGATTTGGGTTGAAGGAATAATGGGATGGGGAGGATTTGGGTTGAAGGAGGAACAGCGGGATGGGGGAGGGTTGCAATATTTGTTGAAGGAGCTGCGTGTGCTCCTCATGAGCTCCCTCTGGATGAGGAGATCTGGGAAAACCCAGGGAGGATCTGGGAGTTGTTGTGGCGCCGGGGGCTCTGTGCCATGGCCAGGCTCCTCTCCCCCTGCAGGAGGACAGCCGGAATTACCTGACCCTGGTGGAGCAGTACGGGGACGGGCTCCTGGTGTGCGGCACCGGCGCCTGCGCTCCCACCTGCTGGAACGTGGTACGGATCCTTCCCCCTTCCTGCCTGGGGAAAACCCGGCCTGACCCCACTCAGGATCCCCTTCTGTCCTTCCCCAGACACAGAGGAAGGAGAGCCCGCCCTGGGATGGGAGAGGGATCGCTCCCTTCACCCCTGACTCCAACACCCTCGTCGTTGTGGATGGTAAGTGGGATATTTTCCCATTTTCCTGTTTTCCTGTGGTTTTGTTGTGCCCAAAGCCTCCCTGGGACAAGCAGCAACCCCCTGAGGCTGCTCTGAGGGCTTTGTCCCCTTGGCTCTCCTCATTTTGTCCCCATGGAAATGCACATCCCATTGGGACAGAGGTTGGAGAGTCCCACATGGGGCATGGGATGGGGGCTCTGTGTGGGAGGAACGTTGGGAATCAGGAGTGCTTTGGGGCAGGAGGGACCTGGGAAGGACCTGAATCAGGAATGTTTTGGGTGGGGAGGGACCTCAGAAGGAGGGACCTGAATTGGGAATGCTTTGGGTTGGGAGGGACCTGAATTGGGAATGTTTTGGGTCAAGAGGGACCTTGGGAGGAGGGACCTGAATCAGGAATGTTTTGGGTGGGGAGGGACTTTGGGAGGAGGGACCTGAATCAGGAATGTTTTGGGTCAAGAGGGACCTGGGAAGGACTTGAATCAGGAATGTTTTGGGTCAAGAGGGACCTTGGAAGGACTTGAATCAGGAATGTTTTTGGCTGGGAGGGACCTCAGAAGAAGGGACCTGAACTGGGAATGCTTTGGGTTGGGAGGGACCTGAATCAGGAATGTTTTGGGTCAAGAATGGCCTCAGAAGGAGGGACCTGAATTGGGAATGTTTTGAGTCAAGAGGCACCTTGGGAGGAGGGACCTGAATCAGGAATATTTTGGGTCAAGAGGGACCTTGGAAGGACTTGAATCAGGAATGTTTTGGGTGGGGAGGGACTTTGGGAGGAGGGACCTGAATCAGGAATGTTTTGGGTCAAGAGGGACCTTGGAAGGACTTGAATTAGGAATGTTTTTGGTTGGGAGGGACCTCAGAAGGAGGGACCTGAACTGGGAATGCTTTGGGTTGGGAGGGACCTGAATCAGGAATGTTTTGGGTCAAGAATGGCCTCAGAAGGAGGGACCTGAATTGGGAATGCTTTGAGTCAAGAGGCACCTTGGGAGGAGGGACCTGAATCAGGAATATTTTGGGTCAAGAGGGACCTGGGAACGACCTGGATCAGGAATGCTTTGGGTCAAGAGGGACCTTGGAAGGACTTGAATCAGGAATGTTTTGGGTGGGGAGGGACTTCAGAAGGAGGGACCTGAACTGGGAATGCTTTGGGTTGGGAGGGACCTGAATCAGGAATGTTTTGGGTCAAGAGGGACCTTGGGAGGAGGGACCTGAATCAGGAGTGTTTTGGGTTAGGAGGGACCTGGGAAGGACCTGAATCAGGAATGCTTTGGGTCAAGAATGGGCTCAGAAGGAGGGACCTGAATTGGGAATGTTTTGGGTCAAGAGGCACGTTGGGAGGAGGGATTGGAATCAGGAATGTTTTGGGTCAAGAGGGACCTGGGAAGGACCTGAATCAGGAATATTTTGGGTCAAGAGGGACCTTAGGAGGAGGAACTTGAATCAGGAATGTTTTGGGTGGGTCGGGAAGGACCTGAATTGGGAATTCTTTGGGTCAGGAGGCGCCTGGGAAGCAGGGCCTGCAGTGATCCCACTGCTCCAGGCCTGGTGTGGGGACAGGTGAGGATCCTTCCAAGAACGTGTCCCTGCTGCCCTTCAAGGACTGGCTGCCAGGACTGGCATTCCTGTTCCATTCCCACCATCCCTGCGATGCCCAGGAAGCCCTGGCAGCTTTCACTCCTCCTCATCCTCCTCTCCCCACAGGCCAGGACATCTACTCCACCATCAAGAAGAGCCAGCAGAACGGGAAGATCCCTCGGTTCCGCCGCGTGAGGGGCGGGGGAGAGCTCTACACCAGTGACACCGTGATGCAGAGTGAGTGGGGACATTCCCAATGCAGGGACATTCCCACTGGGGGGACATTCCCACTGGGGACACATTCCCACTGGGGACATCCCCACTGGGGGGACATTCCCAATGCAGGGACATTCCCACTGGGGACATTCCCACTGGGGACATTCCCACTGGGGACATTCCCAATGCAGGGACATTTCCATTGGGGGACATCCCCACTGGGGGGACATTCCCAATGCAGGGACATTCCCACTGGGGGGACATTCCCACTGGGGACATTCCCACTGGGGACATTCCCACTGGGGGACAATCCCACTGGGGGGACATTCCCACTGGGGACATTCCCACTGGGGACATTCCCACTGGGGGACATTCCCAATGCAGGGACATTCCCAATGCAGGGACATTCCCACTGGGGGACATTCCCACTGGGGGACATTCCCACTGGGGGACATCCCCACTGGGGGGACATTCCCCACTGGGGGACATTCCCACTGGGGGGACATTCCCACTGGGGACATTCCCAATGCAGGGACATTCCCACTGGGGGGACATTCCCCACTGGGGACATTCCCACTGGGGGGACATTCCCACTGGGGGACATTCCCACTGGGGGACATTCCCACTGGGGGACATTCCCAATGCAGGGACATTCCCACTGGGGGGACATTCCCAATGCGGGGACATTCCCACTGGGGGGACATTCCCAATGCAGGGACATTCCCACTGGGGGACATTCCCACTGGGGGACATCCCCACTGGGGGGACATTCCCCACTGGGGGACATTCCCACTGGGGGGACATTCCCACTGGGGACATTCCCAATGCAGGGACATTCCCACTGGGGGGACATTCCCCACTGGGGACATTCCCACTGGGGGGACATTCCCACTGGGGGACATTCCCACTGGGGGACATTCCCAATGCAGGGACATTCCCACTGGGGGACATTCCCACTGGGGGGACATTCCCACTGGGGACATTCCCACTGGGGGACATTCCCACTGGGGGACATTCCCAATGCAGGGACATTCCCACTGGGGGGACATTCCCACTGGGGGACAATCCCACTGGGGGGACATTCCCACTGGGGGACATTCCCAATGCAGGGACATTCCCACTGGGGACATTCCCACTGGGGGACATTCCCACTGGGGGGACATTCCCACTGGGGGACATTCCCAATGCAGGGACATTCCCACTGGGGGACATTCCCACTGGGGGGACATTCCCACTGGGGGGACATTCCCAATGCAGGGACATTCCCACTGGGGACATTCCCACTGGGGGACATTCCCACTGGGGACATTCCCACTGGGGGGACATTCCCACTGGGGGACATTCCCACTGGGGACATTCCCACTGGGGGGACATTCCACTGGGGGACATTCCCACTGGGGACATCCCCACTGGGGGACAATCCCACTGGGGGGACATTCCCACTGGGGACACATTCCCACTGGGGGACAATCCCACTGGGGGGACATCCCCACTGGGGGGACATTCCCAATGCAGGGACATTCCCACTGGGGGGACATTCCCACTGGGGGGACATTCCCACTGGGGGACATTCCCACTGGGGGGACATTCCCAATGCAGGGACATTCCCACTGGGGGACATCCCCACTGGGGGGACATTCCCACTGGGGACATTCCCACTGGACTCTGCTCCCCACAGCTGGCAGGGGGCAGGAGAAGCTCCAGAGCCTCTTGTGGGGGCTGATTGGTGTCAGATTAAGCAAAACTCGTTAATTTTGCTTTGCTGGCTTTTGCAGTGCAGATAGGGCTGTAGGTCCACCAAAAAGGAATGTTTGGGTTGCTTTAGCCAAGTCAGCAGGCTCAGACACCAAATGTCTGACCAGTTCAAGCCAAACAAACCCTTTGTGACCTGTTTGGTGTGCCAGTGCCAGCCAAGGAGTGGCCAATACCCAAAGCTGACAAATATTGGTGTAAAGCTGCCAACGAGATAAATCCCATAACCAGTTAACATCATTGGGTCCCTGATCTTCTTAAAACACCTTCTGAACATCAAGAACTGGAAATTCCTGGTTCTTTGGCAATGGAATTTTGTGCTGGGGGAGATCCACAGCTAAATGTTGCTCCTCACCATCCTGTGTAGAGAAACTCCAGTTTGTGGTGCAGCTGCACTGCCCCAGTGCCCCCTAAGCTCAGTCTGACAGATCAGGTGCCCTTGGTGCCAGCCAGGAGGGAGCCAGCTGCCTGCTTCCCCTGAGCCCTGTCCCAAACCAGCACAAAAGTGACTTCCCTGTCCTTGGGGCATGGGGAAATGTCCTTCCTGCGGGGTGGGAGGAAATTGGGTTGTGTAAAATGCAAAATGTGGCAGCAGCCCTGCAGTGTTGGGCAACTTCCAGTGCGGGCAGGGGCCCTGGGCAAACCCCAGCCAGGCCAAACCCAGGGCAGGGACAGGGAGGGGACACAGGGAAAGGACCCTGCTCCACTTCCCTGGGCTTGTGGTGGCTGCTGTGGTGGCTTCCCAGGGGGGAAATGGGCGATTAATGGGATAAAAATGGAATTAAAGTGACAGCGGGATAAAACAGGGAGGGGGAAACCAAGCCAGGCCTGAGAGCCCCAGGGCTGCCAGGGTGATCCTGGGACATTCCCTGCTGTGGGAACAGCAGGGCTGTGATCCCTGGAGATTCCCTGCCATGGAAACAGCAGCTCAGGGTGCTCAGAGGGACCCAGGGGTGCGTTAATAGGAACAGTGTTACGGGGTTTTCCCAACGCACAGCACAGATTGCTGCTCCTGGGTGACCCACAACAGCGCCCAGAGCAGGAGGGACTCAGGTTTCTGTGGCTGCCAGGGCTTCCCCAGGCTCCAGGGAGTTGTGAGATCCATGCAGTCAGGCAGGAGGCACTGGGAAGGTGGCACTGATGCCTCAGGTTTAGCTTTTATATTTTTCAGATTCTGTGCTGCTTTAGTGTGTGGGTCTGGGTTCATGTTAGGGGATGGTGAGCTCTGTGCACAGAGCAGGGAGACAAAACAATTCCTGCTCCAGCTGGGCACCAAGGACAAATGATCCAAATCTCAGGCCCAAGGGCATAAATAACGTGGGCTGAAGAGAGAAAAACAAGCAGGATGAGATTCATAACCTGAAGCTGTAATTGGACAATTAACTCCAATATGCAAATGAAGCAGAACTTACAAAAGTCAGAGACCTTTGTGTCCATTTTTGTGACCATTTTGGTTCATCTTGGTTGGCTCTTGTGCTGCCCAAGGTGGATCCATTGAGGAGATCCTTTTAATAAATCCCTGCTTTATTCTTGAGCTCAGTCTAGTCTCAGTTCTAGCTCAGCCTTCCCAAGGACCAGCAGGGCCAGCCTGGGCTCGGAGCTGTCCTTTCCCTGGGCCACAGCCGTGTCCCACTCCCTGCCCTGTCCCCACCCTGATGGAATCAGGTCCAAGCTCTGTCCCTTGCCTCGCCAGACCCTCAGTTTGTCAAGGCCACCACTCTGAGGCATGAGGAGCCTCACCAGGACAAGATTTATTACTTCTTCCGTGAGGACAACCCGGACAAGAGCCCCGAGGCACCCCGGAACATCTCACGGGTGGCCCAGCTGTGTAAGGTACCTTGGGGACACGCTGGGGTGGCAGCCAGGACAGCTCTGGGGGGGACAGGGCACTTGCCAGCTCCCCTGAGCTTACCCAAGCTTGGTTTGGCCCCTCTGAGTGGGGCACATCCTTATCCTTCAGCCTCGTAGGGGAGAGAATTCCCCAGCTCCATCTCACCGGGATTGTGGCAGCATCCCAGAGTTTCTCATCAGGATGGGCATTTTGGGGTGTTCCTCCCCAAACCCTGACTCTCTCCCCGCTGTCCCTGTCCCCCAGGAGGACAGGGGAGGCACCAGCTCCCTCTCAGCCTCCAAGTGGACCACGTTCCTCAAGGCCACCCTGATCTGCGTGGACCCTGTCACCAAGGGCAACTTCAACTGGCTCCAGGACGTCTTCTTTGTCCCTGCCGGTGACTGGCGGCACTCCAAGGTCTACGGGCTCTTCACCAACACCTGGTGAGGGGCCCTGGCCCAAATCCTCCCTTCCAGCCCTCTTTTCCCTCTGGAAAACAGCTGGAGCACAGCCTGGTGTCCCCCCTGACCCTGTCGTTGTCCCCTCAGGGGAAGCTCTGCCGTCTGCGTTTACTCCTTCGGGGACATCGACAACGTGTTCAGGACATCGCGGCTCAAAGGCTACAACGGCCCCACCCCGGAGGTGAAACCCGGACAGGTGAGGGAGGGGCAGGAGCCGCCCCACGGGGGGACCGGGGGACCCCGGGAAGGGGACACGGAGGGAGGGACGAGCTGGGAACGGAGGGAGGCTGGAAAAGGTTCGATTCCTTCGTGGAAAGCACGGGGAGAGAGGATCTCAGAGGGCACCTGGCACGGGCACAGTGACAACACCCGTGGGGCAGAACTGTCCCTTCCCACGCCATCCTCAGTGCCCCGCCCGCCTTTGACTCTGCCTTTTGTCCCCTCTGCCCACAGTTTGTCCCCTCCGGGCAGCACCCTCTGAGTCTGGTGCCTTTTGTCCCCTTTTGTCCCCTCGGGGCAGAACCCTCTGACTCTGGTCCCTTTTGTCCCCTCGGGGCAGCACCCTCTGATGGTCCCTTTTGTCCCCTCTCCCTCAGTGCATCCCCTCCGGGCCGCACCCTCTGACTCTGGTGTCCTTTGTCCCTTTCTGTCCCCTCTACCCACAATGCGTCCCCTCGGGGCAGCACCCTCTGACGGTCCCTTTTGTCCCCTTCTGTCCCCTGTCCCGCAGTTCATCCCCTGGGGGCAGCACCCTCTGATGGTCAAGGGACGGTCCCTTTTGTCCCTTTCTGTGCCCTCTGCCCGCAATGTGTTCCCTCCGGGCAGGGACGGTCCCTTTTGTCCCCTTCTATCCTCTCTCCCTCGGGGCAGCACCCTCTGACTCCGGTCCCTTTGGTCCCCTCCTGTCCCCTCGGGGCAGCACCCTCTGATGGTCCCTTCTGTCCCCTTCTGTCCCCTCCGGGCAGCACCCTCTGACTCCGGTCCCTTTTGTCCCCTCCGGGCAGCACCCTCTGACTCCGGTCCCTTTTGTCCCCTCGGGGCAGCACCCTCTGATGGTCCCTTTTGTCCCCTCCTGTCCCCTGTCCCGCAGTGCGTCCCCTCGGGGCAGCACACGCCGAGCGAGACCTTCAAGATCGCGGACAGCCACCCGGAGGTGGAGGAGCGGGTGGAGCCGCTGTCCCCGTCGCGGAGCCCGCTGTTCCACAACAAGCACCGCTACCAGAAAATCGGCGTGCACGAGGTGGCCGCGGGCGACGGGCGCCGCTACAACGTCCTCTACCTGGCCACAGGTGCGGCGACAGCACGCAGGGGACAGTTCCCCGCGGGCAGGGCTGCGTGCCCAGCCTGGCATATGTTCGTCAGGCGGCGGCGAGCTGCCAAATTTCGGGAACAGCAGAACGCTGCCAGGCTGGCTGTGTGGGCACAGGCGGGCTCCGGGCAGCGTCCCAGGCACGGGGGAGGCGGGCACGGTTTGTGCTGGGGGCAGAAATCATTCCCCGAGGAGCAGCTCTCCATCGTTTTTGGTGCTTCCCGAGCTGTCCTGGTGCCTCCCATCTGTGGGATGTGTTCCCTGGCGCTCGTGGAGGGACCTGCAGGGGTTTAAATTGCTGATTTTGTGATGGAGAAAGTGCAGCCGGCTCTCGGTGGGTGGCTGGGGTTGGATTGGGGCCCACGGGTGATGGATTTGGGATTTTGGAGTTAAAGAGAAACAGAGAGAAATAGGGAAACAGAATGAGAGTGGTAGAAACAGAGAAATAGAGACAGAGAGAAACAGAGAAATAGAGACAAACAGAAAAAGAGAGAAATAGAAAAATAGAGCAATGAATAGAGAAACGAAGAAATTGAGAAACAGAAATATAAGAACAGAGAAACAGAGAAATGCAGGAACAGAGAAACTGTGAGAGAGAAACAGAGAAATAGAGACAAACAGAAAAAGAGAGAAATAGAAAAATAGAGCAACAGAGTTTAAGAGAGACAGAGAAACAGAGAAACAGAGTTAAAGAGAAACAGAGAAATTGAGAGAAATAGGGAAACAGAGCAAAAGAGGTAAAAACAGAGAAATAGAGACAAACAGAAAAAGAGAGAAAAAGAGAGCAATGAATAGAGAAATGAAGAAATTGAGAAACGGAAATACAAGAATAGAGAAACAGAGAAATACAGGAACAGAGAAACCGTGAGAGAGAAACAGAGAAATGGAGAGAAATAGAGAAACAGAGCGATAAAGAGAAACGGAAATAAATACAGAGTTAAAGAGAAACAGAGAAATAGAGTTGAAATAGAAACAGAAGGACAGAGCAATGGAGAATTTGCAGAATCCTGGGTTTAAACACAGCCAATGCCCTGCAGGGTCCCTGTGGGCAGCTTGATCCAACAGGAAGGGCTGTGGGGTGGACACGGAGTCCCCTGGAGGTCCTGTCCAAGCTGGGCTTCCCCTCCCCCTGGCTGAGGGGAGAAGGGATCCTTTGGGAAGGGGGAACCCCGAGGATTCCCAGCCCTGTTCCCTCGGGGTGCTGCTCCTGCCCTCGCTGGGTGTCAGCTCCAGGAGGCACCCCTGGCACCGTCACCCCCTCACCAGGGCTGTGCCCTCTCTCTCCCCAGACAAAGGGTCCATCCACAAGGTGGTGGAGCTGCCAGATGGGGTGCAGAACATCGTGGAGATCCAGGTGTTCCCCAACAAGGATCCCATCCAGTCCATGATCCTGGACCACACCAGGGTGGGTCCCTGCTCTGGGGGTGGGAGGACGGGATGGGACAGGCATGGGCCAGCCCTGGGGTCTGGGAGTGAAATCATGGAATTATTTGGGTTGGAAGGGGCCTTCGGTGATCACCCTATGATGATCTTTAATGATCACTTTAATGATCACCCTATGACCTTTACTGATCATCCATTCCCTCCTTCCACTATCCCAGTGTGCTCCAAGTCCCACTGCCCACGCTGGCCTTGGGCACTTCCAGGGATCCAGGGGCAGCCACAAGGAATTCCATTCCAGCCCCTCTCCACCCTCCCAGGGAACAATTCCTTCCCAATATCCCATCCATCCCTGCCCTCTGGCAGTGGGAAGCCATTCCCTGTTTCCTGTCACTCCAAATTCCCTCTCCAGCTCTCCTGGAACCTCTTTAGGTCCTGGAAGGGGCTCTGAGCTCTCCCTGGAGCCTTCTCCTCTCCAGGTGAACATCCCCAGCTCTCCCAGCCTGGCTCCACCCCTGGAGCATCTCCTTGGCCTCCTTCCAGCAGCTCCAGCTCCTTCCTGCCCTTCCCTGGGACGTGGAATGACCGTTCCTGTGCTCTGCCCCCGCAGGCCGTGCTCTACGTGGGCTCCAGCAGCCGCATCCTGGAGCTGCCCATGGACATGTGCGGGGCCTACCGCAACAACTGCCACAGCTGCGTGCTGGCCAGGGACCCCTACTGCGGCTGGGCCAACGGCTCCTGCCTCTCGCTGGCCCTCAGCAGGTGTGGGGGGCCATTCCCACCCCAATCCCACCGGGCAGACACCCACAGCCCCAGCATTCCCCTCCTGGGCTGAACGCGCGCGTGGGTTTGGGGTGGATGCGTTGTCCTCAAAGGTTTGGAGTGCTCTGTGTGGATCCATCCCTCCCTTGAAGGGTTTTGGGCTCCCAACTCCTCTCCCCAAGAGTTTGGGGTGCTCTGCACAGATCCATCCCTCCCTTGAAGGATTTGGGCACCCAAACGCCTTTTCCCAAAACTTTGGAGTGCCTTGTGTGGACCCACCCCTCCTTTGAAGGGTTTTGGACACCCAACTCCTCTCCCTGAATGTTTAGGGTGCTCTGCATGGATCCCTCCCTCCCTTGAAGGGTTTTGGACATCCAATCTCTCTCTGAAAGTTTGGGGTGCCCTGCACAGATCCCTCCCTCCCTTGAAGGATTTTGGGCTCCCAACTCCTCTCCCCAAGAGTTTGGGGTGTTCTGCACAGATCCATCCCTCCCTTGAAGGGTTTGGGCACCCAAACGCCTTTTCCCAAAACTTTGGAGTGCTCTGTGTGGATCCACTCCTCCCTTGAAAGGTTTTGGGCACCCAACCCCTGTCCCCAAGAGTTTGGGGTGCTCTGCACAGATCCCTCCCTCCCTTGAAGGGTTTTGGCCACCCAGCCCCTCTCCCCAAGAGTTTGGGGTGCGCTGTGCAGATCTCTCCCTCCCTTGAAGGGTTTTGGACATCCAATCTCTGTCCCTGAAAGTTTGGGGTGCTCTGCATAGATCCATCCTTCCCTTGAAGGATTTTGGGCTCCCAACTCCTCTCCCCAAGAGTTTGGGGTGCTCTGCACAGATGCATCCCTCCCTTGAAGGATTTGGGCACCCAAACGCCTTTTCCCAAAACTTTGGAGTGCCTTGTGTGGATCCATCACTCCCTTGAAGGGTTTTGGACACCCAACTCCTCTCCCTGAATGTTTGGGGTTCTCTGTATGGATCCCTCCCTCCCTTGAAGGGTTTTGGGCTCCCAACTCCTCTCCCCAAGAGTTTGGGGTGCTCTGCACAGATCCATCCCTCCCTTGAAGGATTTGGGCACCCAAACGCCTTTTCCCAAAACTTTGGAGTGCCTTGTGTGGATCTCTCCCTCCCTTGAAGGGTTTTGGACACCCAACTCCTCTCCCTGAATGTTTAGGGTGCTCTGCATGGATCCCTCCCTCCCTTGAAGGGTTTTGGACATCCAATCTCTCTCCCTGAAAGTTTGGGGTGCTCTGCACAGATCCATCCCTCCCTTGAAGGATTTGGGCACCCAAACGCCTTTTCCCAAAACTTTGGAGTGCTCTGTGTGGACCCACCCCTCCTTTGAAGGGTTTTGGACACCCAATCCCTCTCCCTGAAAGTTTGGGGTGCCCTGCATGGATCCCTCCATCCCTTGAAGGGTTTTGGGCACCCAACCCCTGTCCCCAAGAGTTTGGGGTTCTCTGTATGGATCCATCCCTCCCTTGAAGGCTTTTGGGCTCCCAACTCCTCTCCCCAAGAGCTTGGGGTGCTCTGCACAGATCCCTCCCTCCCTTGAAGGGTTTTGGACACTCAACTCCTCTCCCTGAATGTTTGGGGTTCTCTGTATGGATCCATCTCTCCCTTGAAAGGTTTTGGGCACCCAACCCCTGTCCCCAAGAGTTTGGGGTGCTCTGTGCAGATCCCTCCCTCCCTTGAAGGGTTTTGGGCACCCAACCCCTGTCCCCATGGGTTTGGGGTTCTCTGTATGGATCCCTCCCTCCCTTGAAGGGTTTTGGACACCCAACTCCTCTCCCTGAAAGTTTGGGGTGCCCTGCATGGATCCCTCCCTCCCTTGAAGGGTTTTGGCCACCCAGCCCCTCTCCCCAAGAGTTTGGGGCGCTCTGTGCAGATCTCTCCCTCCCTTGAAGGGTTTTGGACACCCAACTCCTCTCCCCAAGAGTCTGGGGTGCTCTGCACAGATCCCTCCCTCCCTTGAAGGGTTTTGGACATCCAATCTCTCTCCCTGAAAGTTTGGGGTGCTCTGTGCAGATCCATCCCTCCCTTGAAGGATTTTGGGCACCCAACCCCTCTCCTTGTTGCTGGGTCTCACGTTGATCATCTCCAACCTTCTGACATTGGGATGGGAGGGGGAGATTCCTGCTCATCATGGGGGATTCCCACCCATGAACCACCACTTCCCAAAGTTCTGTTGGTGCTTATTCCCATTCCCACCCCCCAGGGATGTGCTCCAGAACCTGAACTTGGACTCGTGGAGAGGAAGCTGCCAGAGGGGCGACGTCAAGGAAGGTACGTGGAGATGTTGTGGCTGGGGAAGGAATTGTTGGATTCTCCAGGCTTTGGATGGGTTTGGAAGGGTTTGGATGAGTTTGGGCGGGTTTGGGTTTGTTTGGATGTGTTTGGGGGGTTTGGATGAGTTTGGGGGCTTTGGAAGGGTTTGGATGAGTTTGGATGGTTTTGGATGGTTTTGGGTGGCTTTGGATGGGTTTGGATGGATTTGAATGAGTTTGGATGGGTTTGGACGGGTTTGGATGGGTTTGGACAGGTTTGGATGAGTTTGGATGGGTTTGGGTGGGTTTGGTTTGCTTTGGATGGATTTGGATGAATTTGGATGGATTTAGGCGGGTTTGGTTTGATTTGGACAGGTTTGGATGAGTTTCGATGGGTTTGGATGGGTTTGGACAGATTTGGATGACTTTGGATGGATTTGGATGGGTTTGGAGGGATTTGGACAGATTTGGATGAGTTTGGATGGATTTGGGTGGGTTTGGAGGGATTTGGACAGATTTGGATGAGTTTGGATGGATTTGGGTGGGTTTGGAGGGATTTGGACAGATTTGGATGAGTTTGGATGGATTTTGGTGGGTTTGGAGGGATTTAGACAGATTTGGATGAGTTTGGATGAGTTTGGGTGGATTTGGGAGGGGTTACATGAGTTTGGATGGGTTTGCATGGTTTTGGATGGATTTGGACAGGTTTGGATGGATTTGGGTGGGTTTGGATGGATTTGGAAGGGTTTGGATGGGTCATTTTTCTTGGTTTGAACAGACAGGTGTCTGCTAAGGAAGGCAGGAGCCTCCCCTTAAATAGAAAATGCAAACGCCCTCCCTCTGAACTGTTATAATTTTGAAATTAAGAGGCTCTCAGGCAGAGAGAGACATGGGAGCAGGAATAACAGGGCAAAGCAGAAGTTCTGAGGAGTTCTCTCTCTCTCTGAGCCTTCCTCCACCCCTCTAAAACCCACACTGCTCCCACCTACCTCACCCTCACCCCGTGTCCCCGCAGACGACTTCCGGAACATCTCGGTGATGCCGCTGTCCCGCTACTACCTCAACTGCTCCATCGAGTCCCACTACGCCACCTACAACTGGTACCACGAGGACGTGCTCATCAAGAGCTGCAACACCTCCCACCCTCAGCACGACTGCTTCCACTTCATCCCCAGCGTGCACCGCGAGCACTACGGCCACTACGTCTGCGTGTCCGAGGAGGACGGCTTCCGCCAGGCGCTGGTCAAGGAGCGCCTGCTGGACCGCCAGCGCTTCCTGTGGCAGCGCGGCCGTGCCCCGGCCGTGCTGGCCTCGTGGCTCCAGCTGCTGCTCGTGGTGGCCCTGGCCGAGCTCTTCCACTGACGCCGTCCCCCCCTTCGCCCTGCCCGTGGACTTTGAGCGTCCCTCACCGCCGGCCTCGCTGGCGGAGCCGCGGGACGAGGGCGCGACACGCGGTGGCGGCCCCGCTGGCCAGCCATGCATGCGCTGATGCTCAGGGCGCGGCCGCTCCTTGCATGTGATGAAGATGAGGAGGAGGAGGAGGCGGCCCTCGGCCTTCTCCGGACTGCGGGATGCCCGCTGCCTCCCGAGGTTTTGGGGGCTGGCAGCGGCTGGGACACCCCCGGCGAGTCCCCTCCTGCCTGAGGGGGGCTCGGGTCGTTGTTTTTTTGTTTGGTGTGGGAGGGAGGTCGGGAATCGGCGCCGCCGCGTTGGGAATTTGCATGGAAAAGCCTCGGAAGGTGACTGGATTTGGGGTGTGGGGACGGGAAGGGGAGGTGGGAGCAGAGCCCGGAGCGGAGCGGGAGGCGCTGGGAAGATGCTGGAGACGCACAAATGCTCTGCAGGCAGCCGAGGGGCAGCGCAGCGGGGCCGTGCCCGCTCCCACCCCGTCCTGAGCGTCCTCAGGGAAAGCGGCCGCGGATCTCAGGGCACCGGGGCGGCTGCGCCTGTCCCCGCCTCTGTCCCTGTCCCTGTCCCCCGGGGCAGGCCCGGGCTCCGCTTCCCCCGCGCTCTCGGAGGTCTCGGAGCGAGACTAAACTGTGAAAATCGGGATTTTCCCCCTGCGAAGGGGGGTCCCGCTCCTTGTCCCAACCTCGCCCGGCCCGGAGCGGCCCTGCCCTGGGCGGGGACACCAAGGGGACACCCAGGGGACACCCTGGCCGTGCTTCCAATGCCTGTCCCGGCTCCTGCTCACTCAGGAGAGCCCGAGGGGTCGAGAGGCCACGTCCAGAGCCCGCGGGCAGCGGGCCAGAGCTTCCTACTGCACTACATCCCCCAGATGTTCCCTATCCCCGGTCCAGGACAGAGCTTCTCACAGCCCTTCTCAAAGCACTTTAACTTTGTGGACTAACAGATATTTATTATATCGACTGCTCGTTTCTGTCTTGTAGGATTTTATAATATTACAGCAGGCGGGGGCGGATAATGGGAGAGGAAAATTTAAAAAATCCACCACAACAGCTACCAAAAAAAAAAAAAAAACCCAACCCTTTCAGACCTGTAACCAAAGCGGATGGTTGGAATAAAGAGTGGAAAAAAGCAGGAGAGCGCCGTGGTTCTCACTGGGAATGATGAGGGGGGGATCTCCCCTGGCCTTTTTCCGTGTCCTGCTCTCTCAAGCCCCTCTTTTGGGGCTCCTGTTTTGATCCAGCAGCAAATTCCCGCTGGAAATCCCAAAGGAGGGAGTGAGCAGCAGCCCTGGGAAGGGAGGGGTGGGAATAGCGGCGGGGTTCGTGGTGTGGAGCCATCCCCCCTCCTCCTGCCTGGGATGCTCCGGATTTTTGGGAAAAGCGAGCTGCTGGTCGGTGCTGGGAGGAAAAAGGGCTGGAAGAAGGCGGGGAATGGGAATTGGGGATTTTGGAAGGTGCTAAAAAAGGCAGGAGCGACCGAAACCTCCATCAAATCGGCCCCGGCACAAAGGCAGAGCCGGCTCGGGGCTAATCCCGGTCCATTCCCGGCTATTCCCGTGCTCCTGCCGGGCCTCTGCCCACAGGGAATATTTCGGGAAGGGCGAATGAGCTGCAGCTCAGGGCTGCAGTGACACACAGCGGGTGGCGCTGGGGACACGGGGGTGGCACTGAGAGGTCCCTGCCTCTCACAGGGGGGAGGTTTGGCAGCCAAAAAGCGAAACCTTTCCCTGCCTCCATCCCTCTATGGCACAGAATTCCCGGCGGCACCGGCAGCCTGCGGGAAGGGAGGAGGCGGGAGCCGGGAACGGGCGATTCCCGAGCCGGGAACGGGAATTTTGGCAGCCCCGTGGGGTGGGATCGCCGAGAAGCGCAGAGCCCGAGGGGAATTTTGGGTGCAGACCACGGACTCCGCGCTGTTCCCATTCCCAGCTCCACCGGTGGGACCCCAAAGCTCCAAATTCCCGGCAAAGAGGCTCGGGAGCGGCGCACGAGGGTGACGCTCACGAATTCCCAATCAGAATTCCAGTTTGGCCGCACAAAATCCCTTTCCTTGCCCAAAAACCCGGCTGAGAGCTGGGGCCGAGCACCGCGGGTGACAGCGACACAAGCAGGGTGTCCCCTCGCCGTCACCTCCCCGCGGAACTTTTTTTGCCAAATCCCCCGAGGAAAGCAGCGCAGGCCGAGCCCTGCGGGTGTTTTTATCCCGGGACACGCTCCCAGTCCCACCCGCTGCTTCCTGAAATCCAGCGAGCCAAAACCCGGGATTTGTTGTGGCCCGAGGGAGCCGCGATGTCCCCGCGCTGTCACCTCGCTGTCCCCAGGGTTATTCTGGGATCTGAGCTCACCCGGGATGCTCCAGCACACGGGCTCTGATATTCCAGCAGCTTTTCCTGCCTTTTCCCGGCACAGGCGAAGCGGAAACCTCCCGTTCCTATAGATATCCCTATGGGGACCTGCGGAGGGAGCTCCCTGCCCTATAGAAAACCCTAAATAACAACAAAACCAGCGGGAGCCTTTGGGGTTTTTTCCAGGGCCATTTTTGGGGCTGTTCCACACGACTCAAACAAAACCCACCAGGAGCATTTGGGGTTTTCTCCTCAGGGCCATTTTTGGGGCTGTTCTACAGACTCAAAACCCACCAGGAGCATTTGGGGTTTTTTCCAGGGCCGTTTTGGGGGCTATTCCATACACCTCAAACAAAACCCACCGAGAGCGTTTGGGGTTTTCTCCTCAGGGTCATTTTCGGGGCTATTCCACACGATTCAACCAAAACCCACCAGGAGCATTTGGGGTTTTTTCCAGGGCCGTTTTGGGGGCTATTCCATACACCTCAAACAAAAGCCACCGGGACTGTTTGGGGTTTTTTCCACAGGGTCATTTTTGGGGCTGTTCCACACGACTCAAACAAAACCCACCAGGAGCATTTGGGGTTTTCTCCTCAGGGTCATTTTCGGGGCTATTCCACACGATTCAACCAAAACCCACCAGGAGCATTTGGGGTTTTTTTCCCCGGGGTTATTTTTGGAGCTGTTCCACACGACTCAAACAAAACTCACCAGGAGCATTTGGGGTTTTTTCCAGGGCCATTTTTGGGGCTATTTCACACAATTCAAACAAAAAACACTGGGAGTGTTTGGGTTTTTTACCCAGTGTCCCACACTGTCCCTCATTGTCCTTCCGTGTCCCCCAGTGTCCCTCCATGTCTCTCGGCATCCCTCGGTGTCCCTCAGTGTCCCCCACTGTCCCTCCATATCCCTCCGTGTCCCCCAGTGTCCCTCCATGTCCCTTGGTGTCCCTCAGTGTCCCCCATTGTCCCTTTGTGTCCCTCAGTGTCCCTCAGTGTCCCTTGGTGTCCCTCTGTGTCCCCCAATGTCTCTCAGTGTCTCTTGGTGGCCCACATTGTCCCTCCATGTCCCTCAGTGTCCCCCATTGTCCCTTTGTGTCCCTCAGTGTCCCTCAGTGTCCCCCATTGTCCCTTTGTGTCCCTCCATGTCCCTCAGTGTCCTCCAGTGTCCCTCCATGTCCCTTGGTGTCCCTCTGTGTCCCCCAATGTCTCTCAGTGTCTCTTGGTGGCCCACATTGTCCCTCCATGTCCCTCAGTGTCCCCCAGTGTCCCTTTGTGTCCCTCAGTGTCCCTCCATGTCCCTCAGTGTCCCCCAGTGTCCCTCCACGTCCCTTGGTGTCCCTCAGTGTCCCTCCATGTCCCTCAGTGTCCCTCTGTTTCCTCTGGGCCCAGCGCAGGGGGACAGGAGGGGGTGGCACTGCGCCACCATGTCCCCAAGGCGTGGGGCTGACCGGTGGGGTTTGGGGCTGGGACAGCGATGGGGACAGGGACAGGAGGGACAGGGACAGCAAGGGACAGACCCTGGGCCTGGCAGGGGACAGGGACAGCAGGGGACAGATCCTGGGCCAGGGAGGGGACAGGAGGGGACAAGGACCACGGGACAGGAGGGGACAGCCCCTGTGGCCTGGCAGGGGACAGGAGGGGACAAGGACCATGGGACAGGAGGGGACAGCCCCTGTGGCCTGGCAGGGGACAGGAGGGGACAAGGACCATGGGACAGGAGGGGACAGCCCCTGTGGCCTGGCAGGGGACAGCTCCGCGCTCCGCGGAGGGAGGGGACCGGCGCTGTCCCCGCGCGGTGGCACTGACGGGCCCGGCGCGCCCCCCGGTGTTTGTCGCCGATGTCGCATCCGCCGCCAGCCCCGCTCGGCGTCCCCGCTGCTCATCCCTGTCCCGGGGACACCCAAAGAGGGGACCCCCGTGTCCCCCTCCCTATTGTCCCCCACCCCAGCGCCTGGGGACAAGGGGCAAGGGACAAGGGACAAGGGACAAGGGACAAGCTTTGTCTCCAGCTCGGGACACCCCAAAGCCATTCCCAAAAGCTCCCAGGGGATGTTTGGGGTTTGGGGCTTTGGGTTTGGAGTTCGGAATTTGGGATTTGAGGCTTGGGGTTTGGAGTTTTGTTTTGAGATTTGGGGCCTGGGATTTGGAGTTTGGGATTTAGGATTTGGGATTTGGGGCCTGAGATTTGGGGTTTGGGGCTTGGGATCTGGGGTTTGAGCTTTGGGGTTTGGAGTTTGCTTTTGGGATTTGGGGCCTGGGATTTGGAGTTTGGGATTTGTAATTTGGGGTTTGGGATTTGGGGTTTGGAGTTTGGGATCTGGGGTTTGGAATTTGGGGTTTGAGGTTTGGGATTTGGGGTCTGGTTTTGGGATTTGGGGTTTGGTTTTGGGATTTGGGGCCTGGGATTTGGGGTTTGGGGTTAGGGATCTGGGGTTTGAGGTTTGGGGTCTGGGGTTTGGGGTTTGGGATTTAGAGTTTAGGGTTTGGAGTTTGGGATATGGGATTTGTAATTTGGGTTTTGGGGTTTGGAATTTGAGGTTTGGGATTTGGGATTTGTGGTTTGGGATTTGGGGGTAGGGGTTTTCGGTTTGGGATTTGGGATCTGGAATTTGGCGTTTGGGATTTGGAGCCCGGGAATGCCGGGCCCGCCCCCGGCCCCCAGCAGTGGCACCACGTCCCCAAGGCCACCCCCGCCGGGGTGACCCTGGCTGGCGGCCCCCAAGGCTGTCCCCGGCCGGGGTGCCCTGCCCCGTGCCTCGTTATCACTTTCGGGGCACCTCCCGCCCCTCTCCCAAGGCCACCCCGCGCTGTCACCTGTCCCGCTTTGGGGCGGGCTGTGCCACCCCCGGCGCTGTCGCCGTCGCGGGGGGCTGTCCCCGGTGGGGGCGGGCGGGAGCAGCTCCGGGAGCTCGGGATAAGAGCGAGGCCACCGCGTCCCTCGGGCCACCCTCCCCATGCTCGCCCGAGCTGTCACCGCGGCCGGAGCCCTGCGGGGACGTCCCCGAGCCGCAGCCGTGCCGTGTCGCTGGCTCGGCGGGGCTGCGGGCGCTGTCCCCCCGGCTGTCCCCACGGATGTCCCCCCGGCTGTCCCCTCGGCCCCCCGGCCCTTTAACCAGGTGCCGGGCGAGTGGCGGGCGGGCTGGCTCAACCTGTACCGCTTCTGGCGGGAGGGCGGCCTCAGCAACCTGCACCTCAGCATGGCCGGCAAGTTCCGCCGCTTCGGGCCCATCTACAGGTCAGGTGGCCCTGTCCCCTCCCCTGTGTCCCCTCCCCGTGTGCCCTGCCCGGTCCTCTCCCTGTGTACTCTCCTCGTGTCCCCTCCCTGTGTCCCCTCCCCGTGTGCCCTGCCCGCTCCTCTCCCTGTGTACTCTCCTCGTGTCCCCTCCCCGTGTCCCCTCCCTGCGTCCCCTCCCTGTGTGCCTTCCCTATGTGCCCTGCCCCTGTCACCCCCTTGTGTCCCCTGCCCGGTTCGATGCCCGTGTCCCCTCCCTGCATCCCTTCCCTGTGTCCCCTTGCCATGTCCCCTGCCTCTGCCCCCGCCCGTGTCCCCTCCCTGTGTCCCCTGCCCGTGTCCCCTCCCGTGTCCCCGCTCTGTGTCCCCCTGCCCCGTCCTCTCCCCGTGTATTCTCCTCATGTCCCCTCCCTGAGTCCCCTCCCATGTCCCCTGCCCATGTCACCTCCTGTGTCCCCTCCCGTGTCCCCATCCGGTGTCTCCTCCCATGTCCCCTCCCATATCCCTTCCCGTGTCCCCTGCCCTCTCCCCTCGCCGTGTACTCTCCTCTTGTCCCCTCCCTGTGTCCCCTCCCCATGTCCCCTCCCTATGTACCCTACCCTTGTCACCCGTCCCGTGTCCCCAGCTCGTGTCCCCATGCCGGGTCCCCTCCCCGTGTATTCTCCCTGTCTATCCTGCCCGTGTCACCCCCCTGTGTCCCCTGCCCTGTCCTCTGCCCGTGTCCCCGCTCTGTGTCCCCTGCCCGTGTCCCCTGCTCGTTTTCCCACCCCCTGTCCCCTGCCTATGTCCCCTCCCCGTGTCGCCTCCCCGATCCTCTGGTCGTGTCCACTCCCTGTGACCCCTGCCCGGTCCTCTCCCCTGTCCCCTGCCCTCTCCCCTCCTCACGTCCCCTGCCTGGTCCTCTCCCGGTGTCCCCTCCCTGTTTCCCTTGCCCGGTCTCCTGCTTGTGTCCCATCCCTGTGTCCCCTGCCGATGTCCATTGCCCGTGTCCCCTCCCGTGTCCCCTCCCACGTCCCCTCCTGTGTCCCCTGCCCTGTCCCCAGCCCAGCTGCATTCCCAGTCCGGGGCTGAGCTGCTGGAGGAGCCTGGACCGGCCTGGGGACACCGTGAGGGACAAGAGGGGAGGGGACAGGGACTGGGGGACAGGAGGGGACAGGTCCTGTGCCCTGGGAGGGGACAGGGACTGTGGGACAGGGCCCTGTGGATGCAGGATTTGGGGATAAGGGGGACAGGACATTGCCGGGGGACAGGACAGGACATTGCCATGGGGACAAAATGGGACATTGCCATGGGGACAAGACATTCCCATGAGGACAGGACACTGCCACGGGGACAGGACAGGACAGGGCAGGACAGGACATTTCCATGGGGACAGGACAGGACATTGCCATAGGGACAGGACAGGACATTACCATGGGGACAGGACAGGACATTGCCATAGGGACAGGACATTGCTATGGGGACAGGACAGGACATTGCCATGGGGGACAAGATGGGACATTGCCATGGGGACAGGACAGGACAGGACATTGCCATGGGGACAGGATATTGCCATGGGGGCAGGACAGGACTCTGCCATGAGGACAAGATGGGACATTGCCATGGGGACAGGACATTGCCATGGAACAGGACAGGACATTACCAGGGGGACAGGACACTGCCATGGGGACAGGACATTGCTGTGGGGACAGGACAGGACATTGCCATGGGGACAGGACAGGACAGGGCAGGACAGGACATTGCTGTGGGGACAGGATGTGACATTGCCATGAGGACAGGACATTGCCATGGGGACAGGACAGGACACTGCCAGTGGGACAGGACAGGACAGGACAGGACATTGCCATGGGGACAGGACAGGACTCTGCCATGAGGACAAGATGGGACATTACCATGGGGACAGGACATTGCCATGGGAACAGGACAGGACAGTGCCATAGGGACAGGACATGACAGTGCCATAGGGACAGGACATTCCCATGGGGACAGGACATTGCCATGGGGACAAGACATTCCCGTGAGGAAAGGACACTGCCACGGGGACAGGACAGGACAGGGCAGGACAGGACATTGCCATGGGGACAGGACACTGCTATGGGGACAGGAAAGGACATTGTCACAAGGACAGGACACTGCCCTGGGGCCAGGCCCCCCAGGTCAGGGTGCTGACGCTGTGTCCCCAGGGAGAAGCTGGGTACGTACGAGAGCGTGAACATCGTCACCCCCGGGGACGCGGCCACGCTGTTCCAGGCCGAGGGGGCCCTGCCCGAGCGCTTCCGCGTCCCCCCCTGGGTGGCCTACAGGGACTTCCGCAACAAACCCTACGGCGTGCTGCTCAAGTGAGTGACACCCCAAAAACAAACCCTACGGCGTGCTGCTCAAGTGAGTGACACCCCAAAAACCCCAAACCCTACGGCGTGCTGCTCAAGTGAGTGACACCCCAAAAACCCCAAACCCTACGGCGTGCTGCTCAAGTGAGTGACACCCCAAAAACCCCAAACCCTACGGCGTGCTGCTCAAGTGAGTGACACCCCAAAAACCCCAAACCCTACAGCGTGCTGCTCAAGTGAGTGACACCCCAAAAACCCCAAACCCTACGGCGTGCTGCTCAAGTGAGTGACACCCCAAAAACAAACCCCGGGGCGTGCTGCTCAAGTGAGTGACACCCCAAAAACAAACCCTACGGCGTGCTGCTCAAGTGAGTGACACCCCAAAAACCCCAAACCCTACGGCGTGCTGCTCAAGTGAGTGACACCCCAAAAACCCCAAACCCTACGGCGTGCTGCTCAAGTGAGTGACACCCCAAAAACCCCTATCCCTACGGCGTGCTGCTCAAGTGAGTGACACCCCAAAAACAAACCCCGGGGCGTGCTGCTCAAGTGAGTGACACCCCAAAAACAGGGCAGGGACCCCAAACCCTATGGCGTGCTGCTCAAGTGAGTGACACCCCAAAAACAGAGCAGGGTCCCCAAAAGCCGAGCAGGGACCCCAAACCCGGGCTCCTCAAGGGAGTGGGGACCCCAAACCCTACAGTGCGCTGCTCAAGTGAGTGCCGACCCCAAAAACTGGATGGGGACCCCAAAAGCCGAGCGGGGACCCCAAATCCCCAGGAGTAGGGACACCAAACCCGGGCTCCTCAAGGGAGTGGAGACCCCAAACCCTATGGCATGCTGCTCAAGTGAGTGCCCACCCCAAAAACTGAGTGGGGACCCCAAAAACGGGCTGCTCAAGGGAGTGGGGACCTGAAAAATGGGGTGAGGATCCCAAACCCCAGGCATAGGGACCCCAAAAACAGAGTGGGAACCCCAAATCCCCTCAAGTGATTGGGGACCTCAGTTCTGGGCTCCTGATGATCCTCAAGTGAGTGGGAACCCCAAATCCTAGCTCCTGTCACTCCTCAAGTGAGTGTGGACCCCAAAACCCCTGCAATGAGCCGGGACTCCAAATCCAGGTTCCTCAAGAGATTGGGGGACCCCAAACCCACTCAAGTGACTGGGGATCCCAAATCACCTCCAGAGAGTGGGGACCCCAATTCTGGGCTCCTGTCCCTCCTCAAGTGATTGGGGACCCCAAATCACCTCAAGCAAGTGGGGACCCAAAATCCCCTCAAGTGATTGGGGCCCCCAAATCCGGGCTCCTCAAGTGATTGGGGACCCCAAATCACCTCAAGCCAATGGGGATCCCAACTCCAGGCCTCTCAAATAAGTGGGGACCCCAAATCTGGGATCCTCAAATGAGTGGGGGACCCCAAATCCCCTCAAGTGACTGGGGACCCCAAATCACCTCCAGAGAGTGGAGACCCCAATTCTGGGCTCCTGTTCCTCCTCAAGTGATTGGGGACCCCAAATCACCTCAAGTGACTGGGGACCCCAAATCCCCTCCAGTGAGTGGGGACCCAAAATCTCCTCAAATGATTGGGGACCCCAAATCACCTCAAGCCAATGGGGATCCTAACTCCTGGCCTCTCAAATAAGTGGGGACCCCAAATCCGGGCTCCTCAAGTGAGTGGGGGACCCCAAATCACCTCAAGCCAATGGGGACCCCAAATCCCCTCCAGAGAGTGGGGACCCCAGTTCTGGGCTTCTATCACTCCTCAAAAGAGTGTGGGACCCCAAATCCCCTCCAGTGAGTGGGGACCCCAATTCTGGGCTCCTGTCCCTCCTCAAGTGAGTGTGGATCCCAAATCACCTCAAGCAACTGG
Organism: Setophaga petechia; assembly: GCA_024362935.1. Taxonomy (NCBI): domain Eukaryota; kingdom Metazoa; phylum Chordata; class Aves; order Passeriformes; family Parulidae; genus Setophaga; species Setophaga petechia. The sequence continues at coordinate 17,401,802 of JANCRA010000016.1, forward strand.
CAACCTCAACTCCAGGCCTCTCAAATAAGTGGGGACCCCAAATCCGGGCTCCTCAAGTGATTGGGGGACCCCAAATCACCTCAAGTGATTGGGACCCCCAAATCCGGGCTCCTCAAATGATTGGGGACCCCAAATCACCTCAAGCCAATGGGGACCCCAACTCCAGGCCTCTCAAATTAGTGGGGACCCCAAACCTAGGCTCCTCAAGTGAGTGGGGGACCCCAAATCCCCTCAAGTGACTGGGGACCCCAAATCACCTCCAGAGAGTGGGGACCCCAATTCTGGGCTCCTGTCCCTCCTCAAGTGATTGGGGACCCAAAATCCCCTCAAGTGACTGGGGACCCCAAATCCCCTCCAGTGAGTGGGGACCCCAGTTCTGGGCTTCTATCACTCCTCAAAAGAGTGTGGGACCCCAAATCCCCTCCAGTGAGTGGGGACCCCAGTTGGGCTCCTGTCCCTCCTGGGCTCCTGTCCCTCCTCAAGTGAGTGTGGATGCCAAATCCAGGTTCCTTAAGGGATTGTGGGACCCCAGTTCTGGGCTCCTGGTGTTCCTCAAGTGAGTGGGGACCCCAGATACAGGATCCTCAAATAAGTGGGGACCCCAAATCACTCAAGCCAATGGGGATCCCAACTCCAGGCCCCTCAAATAAGTGGGGACCCCAAATCCGGGCTCCTCAAGTGATTGGGGACCCCAAATCTGGACTCCTGTCCCTCCTCAAGTGAGTGTGGACCCCAAATCACCTCAAGCAACTGGCAACCCCAACTCCAGGCCTCTCAAATAAGTGGGGACCCCAAATCCGGGCTCCTCAAGTGATTGGGGGACCCAAAATCCCCTCAAGTGATTGGGACCCCCCAAATCCGGGCTCCTCAAATGATTGGGGACCCCAAATCACCTCAAGCCAATGGGGACCCCAACTCCAGGCCTCTCAAATAAGTGGGGACCCCAAACCTAGGCTCCTCAAGTGAGTGGGGGACCCCAAATCCCCTCAAGTGACTGGGGACCCCAAATCACCTCCAGAGAGTGGGGACCCCAATTCTGGGCTCCTGTCCCTCCTCAAGTGATTGGGGACCCCAAATCACCTCAAGTGACTGGGGACCCCAAATCCCCTCCAGTGAGTGGGGACCCAAAATCTCCTCAAATGATTGGGGACCCCAAATCACCTCAAGCCAATGGGGACCCCAAATCCCCTCAAGCGAGTGGGGACCCCAATTCTGGGCTCCTGTCCCTCCTCAAGTGAGTGTGGACCCCAAATCACCTCAAGCAACTGGCAACCCCAACTCCAGGCCCCTCAAATAAGTGGAGACCCCAAATCCGGGCTCCTCAAGTGATTGGGGGACCCCAAATCACCTCAAGCGAGTGGGGACCCAAAATCCCCTCAAGTGATTGGGGCACCCAAATCCGGGCTCCTCAAATGATTGGGGACCCCAAATCACCTCAAGCCAATGGGGACCCCAAATCCCCTCCAGAGAGTGGGGACCCCAATTCTGGGCTTCTATCACTCCTCAAAAGAGTGTGGGACCCCAAATCCCCTCCAGTGAGTGGGGACCCCAATTCTGGGCTCCTGTCCCTCCTCAAGTGAGTGTGGACCCCAAATCACCTCGAGCAACTGGCAACCCCAACTCCAGGCCCCTCAAATAAGTGGGGACCCCAAATCTGGGCTCCTCAAGTGATTGGGGGACCCCAAATCCCCTCAAGCCAATGGGGATCCCAACTCCAGGCCCCTCAAGTGAGTGGGGGACCCCAAATCCAGACTCCCAGCCGCGACAGTCCCAGCGCAGGGCGCGCGGCGCGGCCGGACGGCCTTGGGGACATTGTCCCCGCTCTGGGGGTGACGGTGGCCGTGTCCCCGCGCAGGACGGGCGAGGCGTGGCGCTCGGAGCGGCTGCTGCTCAACAAGGAGGCGCTGGCGCCCGCGGCCGTGCCCGGCTTCGTGCCCCTGCTCAGCGCCGTGGGCGAGGATTTCGTGCGGCGCGCGCGGGCCCAGGCGCGGCTCAGCGGCTGCTGGAGCGGAGACTTCAGCCAGGAGCTCTTCCGCTTCGCCCTCGAGTGTGAGTGACACCCCACAAAGAACCCTAAAAGAAGGTCAAAAGAACCCCCAAAAAACCAAACCCTCAAAAAACCCTCTAAAAATACCCCCCAAAAAAACCGCCAAAACCAACCGCCCCAAAGAAACCCGAAAAACCCCAAAACTCCGCCAAAAGCCAACCCCCACCAAGAAACCTAAAAAACCCCAAAAAACAAAAAAACACCAACACCCCCCCAAAAAACGCCAAAAAACCTCCAAACACCCCAAAAAACTCCATAACACCCCAAAACCTCAGAAGAACAAAAAAAACCCCCAAAAACTCCAATTCCCCAAAAACTCCAAAAATCCCCCCAAAGCAAAAAAACAAAAAAAACCCCAAATAAACACCCCCCAAAAAACCCCCAAAAAACCCCAAAGCCCCAAACTCCCCAAAACCACCACCCCCGGCTTGAGGGATTGGCCAAAGGAGAGTGAAGAAGTGTGTCCCCTGTCCTGGTGGGATGTCCCCTCCCCAGGTGCAATGTCCCCTCCCCACGCGGGCTGTCCCCAGAGCCCCCACACTGGTGACACAGCAGCCATTTGTCCTTCCCTGGCCACCAGCTGGTGACAATCCAGCCCCTCAGGGACAAACAGGAGGCCAGGCCAGGCCTCCAGGGCCACAGCAAGGCTGCAGGTGGCCTTGGGGACAGGGATGTGTCCTTGACGGTCACTGGGAGTGCCTGGGCCAGGTCTCCATGGCCTTGGGGACAGGGACGTGTCCCTGACTGTCCCTGTCCCCAGCTGTGTGTCACATGCTGAATGGGGAGCACCTGGGGCTGGTTCCTGTGGCCATGGGGACAGGGACAGGGACATGTCCCTGACTGTCCCTATCCCCGACTGTGTGCCACAAGCTGTACAGGGAGCACCTGGTCCCTGTGGCCATGGGGACAATGACAATGACAATGACAATGACAATGACATGTCCCTGTCCTGTCCCCAGCGGTGTGCCACGTGCTGTACGGAGAGGTTCCTGTGGCCATGGGGACAATGACAATGACAATGACAATGACACGTCCCTGTCCCGTCCCCAGCGGTGTGCCACGTGCTGTACGAGGAGATCCCTGTGGCCATGGGGACAATGACAATGACATGTCCCATCCCCAGCGGTGTGCCACGTGCTGTACAGGGAACGCCTGGGGCTGGTCCCTGTGGCCATGGGGACAATGACAATGACAATGACATGTCCCTGTTCAGCGGTGTGCCACGTGCTGTACAGGGAGGTCCCTGCGGCCATGGGGGCAATGACAATGACAATGACATGTCCCATCCCCAGCGGTGTGCCACATGCTGTACGGGGAGGTCCCTGTGGTCATGGGGACAATGACAATGACACGTCCCTGTCCCTGTCCCCAGCGGTGTGCCATGTGCTGTATGGGGAGTGCCTGGGGCCAGTCCCTGTGGTCATGGGGACAATGACAATGACACGTCCCTGTCCCTGTCCCCAGCGGTGTGCCGCGTGCTGTATGGGGAGCGCCTGGGGCTGGTCCCTGTGGCCATGGGGACAATGACAATGACAATGACACGTCCCTGTCCCATCCCCAGCAGTGTGCCACGTGCTGTACCGGGAGGTCCCTGTGGCCATGGGGGCAATGACAATGACAATGACATGTCCCATCCCCAGCGGTGTGCCACATGCTGTACGGGGAGGTCCCTGTGGTCATGGGGACAATGACAATGACACGTCCCTGTCCCTGTCCCCAGCGGTGTGCCACGTGCTGTATGGGGAGCGCCTGGGGCTGGTCCCTGTGGCCATGGGGACAACGACAATGACAATGACACGTCCCTGTCCCTGTCCCCAGCGGTGTGCCACGTGCTGTACGGGGAGCGCCTGGGGCTGCTGCAGGATTTCGTGCAGCCCGAGGCGCAGCGCTTCATCGAGGCCGTGTCGCGCATGTTCCACACCACGGCGCCCATGCTGTACCTGCCGCCCGCGCTGCTGCGGCGCCTGCGCAGCCACACCTGGCGCCAGCACGTGCAGGCCTGGGACGCCATCTTCTACCAGGGTCAGTGCCACCACCCTGACACCACCCCTGACACCGCCCCTGTCACCTCTGGGGACACCTCGCCCCATCACTTCACCCTGTCAGCTCGCCCTGCCATTTCTGGGGACACTTCTGGGGAAACCACTGGGGACACCTCACCCTCCCACCTCATCCTGCCACCTCTGGGGACATCTCGCCCTGTCACCTCATCCTGTCATGTCACCCTGTCACCTTGCCCTGTCACCTCTGGGGACACCTTACCCTGCCACCTCATCCTGTCACCTCACCCTACCACCTTGCTCTTCCACCTCTGGGGACACCTTGCCCTGTCACCTCACCCTGTCATGTCACCCTGTCACCTCACCCTGCCACCTCTGGGGACACCTCACCCTGTCACCTCACCTTGTCACCACACCCTGTAACCTCACCCTGTCGACTCTGGGGACACCTTGCCCTGCCACCTCACCCTGCCACCTTGCCCTGCCACTTCTGGGGACACCTCTGGGGACACCGCACCCTGTCACCTCATCCTGTCACCTGACCCTGCCACTTCTGGGGACACCTTGCCTGGTCACCTCACCCTGTCATGTCACCCTGTCACCTTGCCCTGTCACCTCTGGGGACACCTCACCCTGTCACCTCTGGGGATACCTCGCCTGCCCTGTCACCTCACCCTGCCACCTCGCTCTTCCACCTCTGGGGACACCTTGACTTGTCACCTCACCCTGCCACCATGCCCTATTACCTCTGGAGACACCTCACCCTGCCACCTCATCCTGTCACCTCATCCTGTCACCTCTGGGGATACCTTGCCCTGTCACCTCTGGGGACAGTTCTGGGAACACCTCGCCCTGCCCCCTTGCCCTGCCATGTGTCCCTGTCACCTTATCCTGCCACCTCTGGGGACACCTTTCTGGAACAACTTGCCCTGCCACCTTGCCCTCTCACCATGCCCCTGCCACCTCTGGGGACACCTCACCTGCCACCTCACCCTGTCACCTCTGTGGTCACCCCATAACATTTTTTCACCCATTTTTCCCACTCCTTGCCACAGACACCTCAAACCATCTGAAACCACCCCTGACAAATCCCACTGCAGCCCACCTTCCATCATTCCATTTCTCCAAAATTCCTGACCTTCCTCACAAACCCACCCTCCAAAACTCATTCCCAACCCAACTTCTCTCTCAACTTCACCATCCCCTTCCACAACGTTCCTAAATCAACATTTCTTACCACAAAATTTACACATAAATATTAAAATCTCCCGCAAATCCATTTCCCCCACACTGACACCTCCGGGCGGTTTCCCCACTGCACCACTCCCAGGGCGGTGACACTGATGTCCCCTCCTTGGTGTCCCGTGTCCCCTCAGCGGACCAGTGCATCCAGAACGTCTACCGGGACCTGCGGCTGCAGCGCAAGAGCCGCCAGGGGCACGTGGGCATCCTGGGCAACCTCATCCTGCGTGACAAGCTGCCCCTGGATGACATCCGTGCCAGTGTCACCGAGATGATGGCGGGAGGGGTGGACACGGTGCGGCCTGGGGACACGGCCGGCCTGGGGACGGGACAGGGACAAGGGCCTGGGTGGGGCAGGGAGAAGGTCCTGAGTGGTGGTGGGACAGGGAGAAGGTCCTGAGTGGGACGGGGAGAAGGTCCTGGTTGGTGCTAGGACAGGCAAGGAGAAGGTCCTGGGTGGTGATGGATGGGACAGGCAGGGAGAAGGTCCTGGGTGGGGCAGGGTGGAACAGGGAGAAGGTCCTGGGTGGTGATGGGTGGGGCAGGCAGGGAGAAGGTCCTGAATGGGAGAGGGAGAAGGTCCTGGTTGGTGCTAGGACAGGCAAGGAGAAGGTCCTGGGTGGTGATGGATGGGACAGGCAGGGAGAAGGTCCTGGTTGGTGATGGATGGGACAGGCAGGGAGAAGGTCCTGGGTGGGGCAGGGTGGAACAGGGAGAAGGTCCTGGGTGGTGATGGATGGGACAGGCAGGGAGAAGGTCCTGGGTGGTGATGGGTGAGGCAGGCAGGGAGAAGGTCCTGAACGGGACAGGGAGAAGGTCCTGGTTGGTGATGGGTGGGGCAGGCTGGGAGAAGGTCCTGAATGGGACAGGGAGAAGGTCCTGGTTGGTGATGGGTGGGACAGGCAGGGAGAAGGTCCTGGTTGGTGATGGAGGGGCAGGGAGGGAGAAGCTTCTGGGTGGGGCAGGGAGGGAGAAGGTTCTGGATTGGGCAAGGAGAAGGTCCTGGGTGGTGATAGGTGGGACAGGGAGAAGGTCCTGGGTGGCCCTGGGTGGGGCAGGTAGGGAGAAGGTCCTGGGTGGGGCAGGGAAAAGGTCCTGGTTGGTGATGGGTCAGGCAGGGGGAAGGTCCTAGGTGGGGCTGGGAGGAGGTCCTGGGTGGTGATGGGTGGGAAAACCACAGAGAAGGTCCTGGTTGGTGATGGATGGGACTGGGAGAAGGTCCTGGATGGTGATAGGACAGGCAGGGAGAAGGTCATGCCTGGTGCTGGCTGGGTCAAGGGGAAGGTCCTGGTTGGTGTTATGTGGGGGAGGAAGAAAGCCCTGGTTGGGGCAGGGAGAAGGTCCTGGATGGAGCAGGGAGAAGGTCCTGGTTGGTGATGGGTGGGACAGGGAGAAGGTCCTGGCTGGTGATAGGACAGGTAGGGAGAAGGTCCTGGATTGGGCAGGGACAAGGTCCTGGCAGCCCTGAGCAGGTCCTGGCAGGGCTGAGCACATCCTGGCAGGTCTGAGCAGGTCCTGGCAGCTCTGGGCCAGCTGGAGCAGGTCCTGGCAGGTCTGAGCAGGTCCTGGCAGCTTTGGGCCAAGCAGGAGCAGGTCCTGGCAGCTGTGTCCCCCGTGTGTGTCCCCCAGACGTCCATGACCCTGCAGTGGGCCATGCTGGAGCTGGCGCGGGCCCCGGGCGTGCAGGAGCAGCTGCGGGCCGAGGTCCTGGCAGCCAAACGCGAGGCGGGCGGCGACCGCGAGAAAATGCTGAAATCCACACGGCTGCTCAAGGCCGCCATCAAGGAGACACTCAGGTGAGGAGGAGGAGGAGGAGGAGGGGTCAGGTGAGAAGGAGGGGCACAGGTGAGAAGGAGGAGCCGCTCAGGTGAGGAGGAGGAGATCAGTTGATGGGTGGGGCAGGAAGGAAGAAAGTCTTAGGTGGGGCAGGGGGAGGAGGAGAAGCTCAGGTGAGGAAGAGGAGGAGGAGCTCAGATGAGGAGGAGGAGGAGGAGCTCATGTGAGAAGGAGGAGCCACTCAGGTGAGGAAGAGGAGGAGGAGGAACTCAGATGAGGAGGAAGAGGAGGAGGAGGAGGAACTCAGATGAGGAGGAAGAGGAGGAGGAGGAGGGGTCAGGTGAGGAGGAAGAGGAGGAGGAGGGGTTCAGGTGAGGAGAAGGGGCTCAGGTGATGGGTAGGGCAGGAAGGGAGAAGGTCTTGGGCTGGGGCAAGAGGAGGAGGAGGAGGAAGTGGAGGAGGAGGGGCTCAGGAGAGGAGGAGGAGCTCAGAGGAGGAGGAGGGACTCAGGTGAGGAGGACACGCCCTTCCTCCCCGGAGTGTCCCCAAGGCCGCAGTGTCACTGTCGCGCAGGCTGCACCCGGTGGCCGTGACCCTGCAGAGGTACATCACGCACGAGGTCATCCTGCAGGACTACCGCATCCCGCCCGGGGTGAGGGGACACCGGGACATGGGGACATGGGGATGCAGGGACACCGGGAGATGGGGATGTTGGCATGTGGGGACATGGGGAAATGGGGACAGGGGGACAGGGGGAGATGGGGAGATGGGAACATGGGGACAGAGGGGATGAGGGGACATGGGGACATTGGGACACAGGGACATGGGGACACGGGGATGGTGGTGACATGGGGACAGAGGGAACATGGGGATGGTAGTGACATGGGGACAGAGGGGACAGGGGGACATGAGGACATGGGGACACAGGGATGTGGGAACACAAGGGCATGAGGATATGAGGACACAGGGACATGGGGACATGGGGACACGGGGACAGCAGAGACATGGGCATATAGGGACATGGGGAGATGAGGACATGGGGATGGTGGTGACATGGGGACAGAGGGGACAGGGGGACACGAGGACATGGGGACACAGGGATGCGGGAACACAAGGGCATGAGGATATGAGGACATGGGAACATGAGGACACAGGGACATGAGGACATGGGGACACGAGGACATGAGGACAGGGGGACATGGGGACGTGAGGACACCGGGACACGAGGACATGAAGACATGAGGCCATGAGAACATAGGGACATGGGGACATGGTGACATGGGGACGCGGGGAAGCAGCAATGTGGAGACACAGGGACATGAGGACACAAGGGCACCAGGACAGGGTGACACGGTGACACGGTGACACGGTGACACGCTGCCTGTCCCCGGCGCTCCGCAGACGCTGGTGCAGGTGGCGCTGTACGCCATGGGCCGCGACCCCGCCGTGTTCCCGCGGCCCGAGCGCTTCCTCCCGCAGCGCTGGCTGCAGGCCGGCCCCAAACCCTTCCTGGGGCTCGGCTTCGGCTTCGGACCCCGCCAGTGCCTGGGCCGGCGCATCGCCGAGCTCGAGATGCAGCTCTTCCTCATGCACGTGAGTGGCCCCTGTCCCCAACGCCGGGGGACAGCCCAGCGGTGGCGGGGTCTGTCACACGGGGTCCCCAGTGTGGTGGCAGTGGGGTCCGTCCTGCAGAGTGCCCAACACGAGGGGACAGCACAGGGGCTGCAGGGTCTGATCTGTGGGGTCCCCAACATGAGGGGACAGCGCTGTAGCCACAGGGATTGTCACACAGGGTCCCCGATGTGAGGGGACAGCGCTGTGGCCACAGGGATTGTCACACAGGGTCCCTGGCGTGAGGGGACAGCGCTGTGGCCACGGGGATTGTCACACAGGGTCCCCGATGTGAGGGGACAGTGTGGTGGCTGTGGGGTCCAACCCCGTGGGTGAGGGGACAGTGTGGTGGCTGTGGGGTCCGTCACACAGGGTCTCTGATGTGACAGGACAATGCGGTGGCCACAGGGTCTGTCCTATGGGGTCCTTAATGCCAGGGGACAGTACAGTGGCCACAGGGTCCCTGATGTGAGGGGACAGCACGGTGGCCACAGGGTTTGTCCCATGGGGTCCCCAATGCCAGGTCCATCCCTGTGGAGTCCCTGATGTGAGGGGACAATGTGGTGGCCATGGGGCCCATCCCTGTGGGTGAGGGGACAGTGCAGTGGCCACGGTGTCTATGCTGCTGGGTCCCCACCATGAGGGGACAGTGTGGTGGCCATGGGGTCTGTCCTGGAGAGTCTCTAATGCAAGGGGACAGCACAGTGGCCACGGGGTCTGTCCTGGGGGATCCCTGACACAAGGGGACAGTGCAGGGGCCACAGGGTCTGTCACACGGGGTCCCCAACATGAGGGGACTTCACGGTGGCTGTGGGGTCCATCCTGCAGGGTCCCCAATGCCAGGGGACAGTGCGGTGACTGCAGGGTCTGCCCCGTGGGGTCCCCGACATGAAGGGACAATGTGGTGGCCGTTCTGTGGGTGAGGGGACAGTGCAGCGGCTGTGGGGTCTGTCACACAGGGTCCCTGATGTGAGGGGACAACGTGGTGGCCACAGGGCTTGTCCCATGGGGTCCCCAATGCCAGGTCCGTCCCTGTGGAGTCCTTGACATGAGGGGACAGTGTGGTGGCAGTGGGGTCCATCCTGTAGAGTCCCTGACACGAGGGGACAGCACGGTGGCCATGGAGTCCATCACGCAGGGTCCCTGTTATGAGGGGACAGTGTGGTGGCCACAGGATCTGTCCTGTGGGGTCCCTGACACAAGGGGACAGTGTGGTGGCCACAGGATCTGTCCCACAGGGTCCCCAATAGGAGGGGACAGTGTGGTGGCCGCAGGGTCTGTCCCACAGGGTCCCCAATGGGAGGGGACAGTGTGGTGGCCGCAGGGTCCGTCCCACAGTGTCCCCAATGGGAGGGGACAGCGCGGTGGCCGCAGGGTCCATCCTGTGGAATGCTGGTTTGTCTCGGCTCAGAGTGGCCTCGAAGGTCACCCCGGGCCTTGCTCCGGTGTCCCCAAAGCCCCCCAGCCCCACGGCCGTGTCCCCTCCACCCCAGATCCTGGAGAACTTCAAGATCGAGACCATGCGGGCCGTGGAGATCGGCACCAAGTTCGACCTGATCCTGGTCCCGGACCGGCCCATCCAGCTGACCCTGCGGCCCCTCGAGGGCCAGCCCTGAGCAGGGCACACCCCGGGACACCCCCATGTCCCCCGCACTGGCACTTGGGGACAACGGGGACGCTCCCAGGGCCGCGGCCTCGGCTCAAGGCTGCGCTTTATGGGGGAGACAAAGCGGGGCCGCCCCGTGGGGAGGGGGATTTGGAGGGGTTGGGGGGCCCCCTCTGGCTACCGGGGGTCCCACTGAGCTCCCTCGAACCTCTGGAATGTCCTGGAGCCTCTGGAATGTTCTGGAATGTTCTGGAATGTTCTGCCTGGCCTCTGCTCCATGGGAAAGGCGCCCGCGGGGTCGGGGCAGGGGGGCAGCGCCTGGGGGGGCTCGGGAAGGGCCCGGAGGGTCTGGGGGCACAGGGGGACACACATGGGGGAACCAGCCCCCTCTGGGGTGGGCAGGGGACATCGGGGACACTGGGGACACCGGGATCAGTGGGGACACTGAGGACACTGAGGGGCACTGGGGACACCAGGGGCATTGGGGACATTGGGGTCAGTGGGGACACTGGGGGTCATTGGGGACATTGGGACACTGGGGACACTGAGGACACTGAGGGGCACTGGGGACACAAGGGACATTGGGGACACTGGGGACACCAGGGGCATTGGGGTCAGTGGGGGCACTGGGGACACTGGGGGTCATTGGGGACATTGGGACACTGGGGACACTGGGGACACCAGGGGCATTGGGGTCAGTGGGGGCACTGGGGACACTGGGGACATTGGGGACATTGGGACACTGGGGACATTGGGGAATCTGGGGACACTGGAGACACTGGGGTCATTGGGGACATTGGGGGACACTGAGGGACACTGGGGACACCAGAGGCATTGGGGTCAGTGGGGACACTGGGGGTCATTGGGGACACTGGGGACACTGGGGACACCAGGGGCATTGGGGTCAGTGGGGGCACTGGGGACACTGGGGACATTGGGGACATTGGGACACTGGGGACATTGGGGACATTGGGACACTGGGGACATTGGGGAATCTGGGGACACTGGAGACACTGGGGTCATTGGGGACATTGGGGGACACTGAGGGACACTGGGGACATTGGAATCATTGGGGACATCAGGGACACTGAGCTCAGTGGGGACATAGGGGTCAGTGGGGACATAGGGGTCAGTGGGGACACTGGGGACACTGGGGACATTTGGGTTCCTGGGGACACTGGGGAAACTGGAGATACTGGGGGACAGTGGAGACACTGGGGACATTGTGGGACAGCGGGGACACTGGAGTCACTGTAGGACACGGGGGATACTGGGGGACACTGTAGGATCACTGTAGGGTCACTGTAGGGTCACTGGTGTCACTGTAGGGTCACTGTAGGGTCACCGGTGTCCCCGGTGTCCCCTGTCCCCGCGCTCACCAGGGCCAGGCCGTGCTCCCGCTCCCGCAGGCGCGTCCCCAACTCCAGCTGGCCCCGGGCCCAGCTCCGGGCGGCCTCCTGCAGCTGGGACCGATCCCAAAACAGGCTGGGGACCCCAAAACGGGCTGGGACCGACCCCAAAACGGGCTGGGGACCCCAAAATGGGCTGGGACTGACCCCAAAACAGGCTGGGACAGACCCCAAAACGGGCTGGGACAGACCCCAAAGGGGCTGGGGACCCCAAAACAGGCTGGGACAGACTCCAAACCGGCTGGGACCCCATATGGGCTGGGGACCCCAAAACAGGCTGGGACAGACCCCAAAACAGGCTGGGGACCCCAAAACGGGCTGGGACCGACCCCAAAACAGGCTGGGGACCCCAAAATGGGCTGGGGACCCCAAACCGGCTGGGACCCCATATGGGCTGGGGACCCCAAAACAGGCTGGGGACCCCAAAACAGGCTGGGACTGACCCCAAAACAGGCTGGGGACCCCAAAATGGGCTGGGACAGACCCCAAAATGGGCTGGGACTGACCTCAAAACAGGCTGGGGACCCCAAAACGGGCTGGGGACCCCAAAATGGGCTGGGACAGACCCCAAAACAGGCTGGGGGACCCCAAAATGGGCTGGGACTGACCCCAAAACAGGCTGGGGACCCCAAAATGGGCTGGGACTGACCCCAAACCGGGCTGGGGACCCCAAAATGAGCTGGGACTGACCCCAAACGGGCTGAGACAGACCCCAAATGGGCTGGGACTGACCCCAAAACAGGCTGGGACTGACCCCAAATGGGCTGGGGATCCCAAACCGGGCTGGGGACCCCAAAATAGGCTGGGGACCCCAAAACAGACTGGGGACCCCAAAATGGGCTGGGACTGACCCCAAACCGGACTGGGGACCCCAAACCACCATGGGAGACCCCAAACTGGGCCGGGATACCTCACACGGGGCTGGGGGACCCCAAACCAGGCTCTGGGACCCCAAAACTCACTGGGTAACCCCAAAACGGGCTGCGTGACCCCAAATCGCTCTGGGTAACCCAAAACGCGCTGGGGGACCCCAAACCACACTGGGTGACCCCAAAACACGATGGATGACCCCAAAACGCATTGAGTGACCCCAAACCATGCCGGGTAACCCCAAACCGCGCCAGGTGACCCCAAAACACACTGGGTGACCCCAAAACGTGGGTGGCCCCAAAAATGACACTGGGTAACGCTAAAACATGCTTGATGACCCAAAACGCGCTGGGTGACCCCAAAAGACACTGGGTGACCCCAAAACGGACAGGAGGACCCCAAACCCCTGTGGGTGACCCCAAACCCCCCCGGCGGTGCCCACCTGCCTCTCCAGCGCCCGGGCCCGGCCCCGCTCCCGCTCCAGCCGCGCCAGCAGCTCCAGCTTCTCCCCGGGCCCCAGGGGCCGCTGCGGGCGCGGGGGGCGGCTCGGGATCGGCCCCGCACCGCTGCCACCCCCGGCACGTGTCCGGCTGTCCGTCTGTCCCGGTGTCACCCCCCATGTCCCCTCTGCCCCCGCTGCCACCCCCGGCACGTGTCCGGCTGTCCCCTCTGTCCCGGTGTCACCCCCGTGTCCCCCCTGTCCTCCGTACCGCCCCCGGCACGTGTCCGGCTGTCCCCTCTGTCCCGGTGTCACCCCCATGTCCCCTCTGTCCGTGCTGCCACCCCCGGTACGTGTCCGGCTGTCCCCTCTGTCCCGGTGTCACCCCCATGTCCCCTCTGCCCCCGCTGCCACCCCCCGTGCTGTGTCCACTCTATCCCCGTGCCGCCCCCGGGCCGTGTCCCCTCTGTCCCCGCTGCCAGCCCCGTGTCCCGTCTGTCCCCTGTGCCAGCCCCGGGCCCTGTCCCCTCTGTCTTGGTGTCACCCCCAGTGCTGTGTCCAGCTCTGTCCCGCTGCCACCCCCGGTGCCGTTTCCCCTCTGTGCCCGGTGCCGTGTCCAGCTCTGTCCCTGGTGCCACCCCTGTGTCCCCTGTGTCCCATCTGCCACCCCTGTGTCCCCTGTGTCCCCTCTGCCACCCCCGTGTCCCCTCCCGCTCTCACCGCGGCCCGGGCGGGTCCCGCCGGCTCCTCCCGCAGCCGCTTCTGGGCCAGCAGCGCCGCCAGGGTGGCACCTGTGGGGTGGCACTTGTGAGGTGGCACCTCTGGGGGGACAGTGGGGACATTGTCCCGTGTCCCTCCCCGGGCGGGGACAGGGGGGACACGGCTAGCGTCCCCGACACGACAGCGAGCGCCGGCCTCTGCCGGGCCCGGGGCCGGGGAATGAGGGGGGGACAGGGAGGGCTGGGGACATCTCTGAGGGTTGGGGACATCCCTGAGTGTCCCTGTCCCCTACTGCCCATCCATGGGCCCCTCCTGTCCACCCTGGACCATCCCAGTCCCCAGGGAGGGTTGGGGACATGCCTGAGTGTCCCTGTCCCCTTCTACTTAATGTGGGTCCCTCCTGTCCCTCCTGGACCATCCCAGGGACAGCTGGGGACATTCCTGAGTGTCGCTGTCCCCTCCTGCCCACCCCAGACCATCCCAGGGACAACTGGGGACATCTCTGAGTGTCCCTGTCCCCTCCACACCTACTCGTGGGTCCCTCCTGTCCACCCTGGACCATCCTAGTCCCCAGGGAGGGTTGGGGACATCCCAGGCACAACTGGGGAAATTCCTGAGTGTCGCTGTCCCCTCCTGCCCACCTCAGACCATCCCAGGGACAGTTGGGGACATTCCTGAGTGTCGCTGTCCCCTCCTGCCCACCCCGGGCCATCCCAGGGAGGGCTGGGGACATCTCTGAGTGTCCCTGTCCCCTCCACACCCACTCGTGGGTCCCTCCTGTCCACCCTGGACCATCCTAGTCCCCAGGGAGGGTTGGGGACATCCCAGGCACAACTGGGGACATTCCTGAGTGTCGCTGTCCCCCCCCACCCACCCCGGGCCATCCCAGGGACAGTTGGGGACCCCCCGAGTGTCGCTGTCCCCCGCACGCACCCGCGGCTCTCTCGGCGCTCCTGTCCCGCAGCAGCAGCCGCTCCATGGCCTCGATCACCTGGGCACAGGGCACGGCTGTCCCCGTGTCCCCAGCGCCGTGCCAGGGCTCCGTGCCCAGCCCGCGCAGGGCCGGGGAGGGGCTGGCCGTGTCCCCAAACCCGTCCTTGTCACCCGGGCCGTGTCACCTTGTCCTGCTGTCGCAGCGCCCGCTGCAGCGCCCCGGCCTCGGCCGCCCTGCCCTGGCACCGCCGCAGTGCCAGCTGCTTCTGCTGCCAGTGCCGCCGCTGGAGCAGCACCAGCTCCTTCTCGCGGTCGTTCTTCTGCGGGAGAAGCCCCGGGAGTGCCGGGCACGGCCCCGAGCCCCGGGACAGCCCCGGGACAGCCCCGGGACAGCCCCGGGTGCCCGCCGTGCCCGCGGGGCCGGCCGTACCCGGATCAGCTCGTTCTGCAGCCGCTGCACCCGGTCCCGCAGCGCCCGCAGCTCCGCCGCGCCCGCCGCCAGCTCATGGGACAGGGTGGCTGCGGGGACAGCCCTGTCACCACCCGGGGTGGCTGCGGGGACAGCCCTGTCACCACCCGGGGTGGCTGCGGGGACAGCTCTGTCACCACCCATGGTGGCAGTGCCCAGCTCGCACCCCACAGTGGCTATAAGGAAGCACCACGTCCCTGTCACCCAGGCAGGGTGGCAGTGCCCAGGATGGCTTGTCCATGTAAGGGTGACGTGCCACATCCCTGTCACCCACACAGGGTGGCAGTGCCCATCATGTCCTGCCTGTCTCCAGGGTAATGTGCCTTGTCCCCATCACTCAGGCAGGGTGGCAGTGCCTGGCCTACTCTGCCCGTCCCCAGGGTGACATGCCACCTCCCTGTCACCCAGGCAGGGTGGCAGTGCCCTGCGTGTCCTGCCCATCCCCAGGGTGACACACCACATCCCCATCACCCAGGCAGAGTGGCAGTGCCCAGCGTGCCTTGACCATGTAAGGGTGATATGCCACATCCCTGTCACCCAGGCAGGGTGGCAGTGCCCAGCGTGCCTTGACCATGTAAGGGTGATATGCCACATCCCTGTCACCCAGGCAGGGTGGCAGTGCCCTGCATGTCCTGCCCTTGCCCAGGGTGACACACCACATCCCCATCACCCAGGCAGGGTGGCAGTGCCCAGCATGCTTTGCCCATATAAAGGTGACACACCATGTCCCTGTCACCCAGGCAGAGTGGCAGTGCCCAGCATGCCTTGCCCATATAAAGGTGACATGTCACATCCCTGTCACCCAGGCAGGGTGGCAGTGCCCAGCATGCCTTGCCCATATAAAGGTGACACGCCACATCCCCATCACCCAGGCAGGGTGGCAGTGCCCTGCATGTCCTGCCTATGCCCAGGGTGACACGCCACATCCCCATCACCCAGGCAGGGTGGCAGTGCCCTGCATGTCCTGCCCATCCCCAGGGTGACACGCTCATCCCTGTCACCCAGGCAGGGTGGCAGTGCCCTGCATGTCCTGCCCATGCCCAGGGTGACACGCCACATCCCCGTCACCCAGGCAGGGTGGCAGTGCCCTGCCATGCCCGCACGCACCCAGCCTGTCCAGCAGCTCGTCCCGGGTCAGCACGGCGGTGTCGGTGCCGCGGAGCTGCTCCGGCTCCCGCAGCCGGGCCAGGCTGTGCCGCAGGTGCCCGTTCTCCGCCTCCAGGCTGGCGACGCGGCGGCGCAGCGACAGCAGGTCCCCCGCCATCCTCTGCAGCGCCAGGGGGTGGCTGCCACCAACCTGGGGACCAGAGCAGGGCTGGCACTGCTGGGCAGACAGGGATGTCCTCCCAGAGAGGGATAAACCCCCGGTCACAGGGATTGGCTTGGAATGAGGCTCAGACACAGCATGAGGGAGCTGAGAGATGTGCAGATTGTCCCCTGCTCTTGTCACCATCCATCTGTCCGTCCATCCATCCATCCATCATCCATCCATCCATCATCCATCCATCATCCATCATCCATCCATCATCCATCATCCATCCATGGATCCATCCATCCATCCATCCATCCATCATCCATCCATGGATCCATCCATCCATCCATCCATCATCCATCCATCCATCCATCCATCATCCATCCATCATGGATCCATCCATCCATCCATCCATCCATCCATCCATCCATCCTTCCATCATCCATCCATCCATCCATCCATGGATCCATCCATCCATCCATCCATCCATCCATCCATCCATCCATCCATCCATCCTTCCTTCTGTCCTTCCCAACCTTCTCCTCTCCTTCCACTTCCCCATCTCCCTCTTTTCCCTATTTTTCCCACCCACCCCCTGTGGAATCTCCCAGGGACCCCCAAACTCGGAGCTTTTTGGGGCTTCCCAGCTCTTTAACAGAGGGATGGGGTGAAGAACAGCAGAGGGATGAACATTCCCAAAGATTCCCCTGGATTTTTTTGGCTCGTGTGTGACTGGAGATGCCGCAGAAGGGGGGAAGAATTCCTGAGGAATTTTCCTGGATCCCCTCAGGAAGGATCTCGGTGGCTGCAGGGGAGCCACGTGCCTGGGGAATGACCTCAGGAATGGCCTTGGCCACCGGCCTGGCGGGGGGGTGACAGCCCTGGGGACCTTGGGGACATGGAAAGGTGGGCAGGACCAGCCAGAGGCTCCAATCCTTCCTCCACATCTGCCGGGAATGGGGAAATCCAGGAATCGCTTCATTCCTGAGATGAACAGCAGCCAAGCCGGGGGCTGTCCCCTCCCAGGCCACCCTGGGGACATGACTGTCCCCTCTGTGTGCCCCCGTGTCACTCACCGGCTCCTGGGGGTGTCCCCTGCTCTCCTGGGAGCCGCCAGGGACAGCCGGGAAGGCGGGGGCGGGCCGGCGCTCCGAGGGGGGCTCCAGGCTCGGGATGATCCCGCGCCTCCGGAGCGGCTCCTGCGCGGGCAGGGCCCGGCCCGGGGCTGGCAGGGACATCCCGGGGGGCACAGCTGGCGGGGACAGCGGGGGACAGCGGGGACACGGTGGGGACGGGGGTGAGCAGGGTGAGGGTGAGCAGGGTGAGGGTGTCCCAGTCCTATCCTGGTTCTCCCATTCCCTGTCCCATTCCTGCCATGCCCCGTTCCTGATACCATCCTGTCCCCTTCCCAATCCCAGCGTGTCTCATTCCCAATCCAGTCTCCCATTCCCATTTCCACACTGTCCCATTCCTGATCCTGCTGTGTCCTATTCCCATTCCCATTCCCAATCCTGATCCCCATCTCCATCCTGACCCCCATCCTGATCCTGATCCCACCATGTCCCATCCCCATTCCCATTCCCAATCCCACCGTGGCCCATTCCCATTCCCACTCCCGTTCCCATTCCCGATTCTGTTCCCATTCCATTTCCAATCCCATTCCCATTCCCATTCTCATTCCCTGTCCCAAACCCATTCCCATTCCCAATCTCATCCCTGATTCCACTGTGTCCCATTCCCATTCCCCATTCCCATTCCTGATCCTGTTCCCGTTCCCATTTCATTCCCATTCCCAATCCCACTGTGTCCCATTCCCATTGCCATTCCCATTCCTGATCCCATTCCCATTCCCATCCCCAATTCCATCCCTGATCCCACCCTGTCCCATCCCCATTCCCGTTCCCATTCCATTCCCATCCCTATTGCCATCCCCGATCCTGCCCGTGTCCCATTCCCGTTCCTGTTCCCATTCCCATCCCATCCCCATCCCCGTTCCCATTCCCATTCCCATCCCCGTTCCCATTCCCATCCCATTCTCATTCTCATTCCCATTCCCGAGCCTGTTCCCGTTCCCATTTCATTCCCATTCCCAATCCCACTGTGTCCCATTCCCATTGCCACTCCCATTCCCATCCCTGCCCCGGCGTTGAACCCTCCCCGAACAATTCCCTGAATCCCGGGGATCCCGGGCACTCACGGGGCGGTGCCGGGAGTGCAGCGGGAGCAGGAGCCGCCGTTCCCGGGATGTTTTCCCGGAGCAGGAGCCGCCGTTCCCGGGATGTTTCTGCAGGAGCAGGAGCCGCCGTTCCCGGGATGTTTTCCCAGAGCAGGAGCCGCCGTTCCCGGGATGTTTTCCCGGAGCGGGAGCCGCCGTTCCCGGGATGTTTTCCCGGAGCAGCCGCCGCCGTTCCCGGGATGTTTCTGCAGGAGCAGGAGCCGCCGTTCCCGGGATGATTTCCCGGAGCAGCCACCGCCGTTCCCGGAATGTTTTCCCGGAGCAGGAGCCGCCGTTCCCGGGATGTTTTCCCGGAGCAGGAGCCGCCGTTCCCGGGATGTTTCTGCAGGAGCCGCCGTTCCCGGGATGTTTTCCCGGAGCAGGAGCCGCCGTTCCCGGGATGTTTTCCCGGAGCAGGAGCCGCCGTTCCCGGGATGTTTCTGCAGGAGCCGCCGTTCCCGGGATGTTTTCCCGGAGCAGGAACCGCCGCTCCCGGGATGTTTTCCCGGAGCAGCCGCCGCCGTTCCCGGGGCTCGGGCGGCTCCCGGCGCCGTTGCCACAACAGAGCGGAACCGGCCCTTGGCAACCCCGCCCCGGAGCGGCTCCGGTCCCAAATCCCGGGGGATCCCGAAAAACACCACCAGGATCCCAGATCCGCGCGCGGAATTCCAGGAGTGATCCCGAAATCCACCCGGGGCAATTCCAGGTGATCTCAAAATCCATATGGATGAATTGCAGGGACACCCCGGGGATCCCAAAATCCACACAGGGCAATTCCAGGGGTGATCCCAAAATCCATTTGGAGAAATTCCCGGGGATCCTGTAATCCATATGGAGGAATTCCGGGGTGATCCTAAAATCCACATGGGGCAATTCCAGGGACACCCCAGGTATCCCAAAATCCACGCAGGGGAATTCCTGGGGATCCCAAAATCTGCATGAGGGAATTCCATGTGATCCCAAAATCCACATGAATGAATTCTAGGGACACCCAGGGGATCCCAAAATCCACGCAGGGGAATTCCAGGGACACCCCGGGGATCCCAAAACCCACCCAGGTGATCCCAAAATCCACATGGGGGAACTCCTGGGGATCCCAAAATCCGCACGGGGCAATTCCAGGGGTGATCCCAAAATCCACATGGATGAATTCCAGGGACACCCCAGGGACCCCAAAATCCACACCGGGGAATTCCAGGTGACCTCAAACCCCACCTGGATAAATTCCCAGTGACCCCAAACCCCACCTGGATATCCCACAGACCCCAAACCCCATCTGGATAAATTCCCGGTGACCCCAAATCCACAAGGATAAATTCCCAGTGACCCCAAACCCCACAAGGATAAATTCCCAGTGACCCCAAATCCACAAGGATAAATTCCCAGTGACCCCAAATCCACAAGGATAAAATCCAGGTGACCCCAAACCCCACCTGGATAAATTCCCAGTGACCCCAAACCCCACCTGGATATCCCAGTGACCCCAAACCCCACCTGGATAAATTCCAGGTGACCCCAAACCCCACCTGGATATCCCAGTGACCCCAAACCCCACCTGGATAAATTCCAGGTGACCCCAAACCCCACCTGGATAAATTCCCAGTGACCTCAAACCCCACAAGGATAAATTCCAGGTGACCCCAAACCCCACCTGGATAAATTCCCAGTGACCCCAAATCCACAAGGATAAATTCCAGGTGACCCCAAACCCCACAAGGATAAATTCCCAGTGACCCCAAACCCCACCTGGATAAATTCCAGGTGACCCCAAACCCCACCTGGATAAATTCCCAGTGACCCCAAACCCCACCTGGATAAATTCCAGGTGACCCCAAACCCCACCTGGATATCCCAGTGACCCCAAACCCCACCTGGATAAATTCCAGGTGACCCCAAACCCCACCTGGATAAATTCCCGGTGACCCCAAACCCCACCTGGATAAATTCCCAGTGACCCCAAACCCCACAAGGATAAATTCCAGGTGACCCCAAACCCCACCTGGATAAATTCCCAGTGATCCCAAACCCCACCTGGATAAATTCCTGGTGATCCCAAATCCCACCTGGATATCCCACAGACCCCAAACCCCATCTGGATAAATTCCTGGTGATCCCAAACCCCACCTGGATAAATTCCAGGTGACCCCAAACCCCACCTGGATAAATTCCCAGTGACCCCAAACCCCACCTGGATAAATTCCAGCCCCACCCCAATCCCTCCCCATCCCAGCCCGCTCTGGGGTTGATTTCCCGGCAGTTTTTGGGATTTTCCAGGCATTTTCCGCTCCATCTTTTCCCCGAATTCCCCTCGGATCTCTCGGTGCCGGGATGAAAGGCCGGGAACGCAGCTTTGAAATTCCACTTTTGAATATTTATTCCTTTTTTTCCCCCTGATCTTTTCCGAGCGTCTGAAGCTCTGGGATCCTTTCATCCCTTCCTACATTTGCTCATTCCGAATATTTATTTTTTTTTATTTAGGTTTTTTCCTAATATTTGTTTAACAAATCGCTCCCTGGGGTTTCCGTGGATCCCTCTGCAGGCGGGATGGGAAATCGACCTCAAAACCACCCCAGGAGGCCCCAAAGTGCCCCCAAAACTGGAGGATTTGGGGATATTTTAGGGATAGAGGGGGGAAAGCAATGTCCTCCCGTTTTTCTCCATTTTCTCCCCATTTCCCCCTATTTTCCCCCACATTTTTCTCATATTTTCCCCACATTTTCCCACATTTCCCCCATTTTTCTGGGATTTTCTGCACATTTTCCCCGCATTTCTCCTCCTCTCCCATTTTTGCCACATTTCCCCCTATTTTTCCAGATTTCCTCCCATTTCCCCCCACATTTTTCATGGATTTCCTCCTATTTTCCCCACTTCTTCCCCACATTTTTGCCCCATTTTTGCCTCATTTTCCCTCCTGTTTTTCCCAGATTTTCTCAACATTTCTCCACATTTTCCCCCTATTTTTCCCATATTTCCTCACATTTCCCCCCACATTTTCCTGCATTTCCTCCCTATTTTTCCAGGTTTTCCCTCACATTTCGCCCCTCATTTATTCCACATTTCCTCCTATTTTTCCCAGATTTTCCCCCACATTTTCCCACACATTTCCCCCACATTCTCCCTCCCATTTTTCCCCATTTCCCCCCTATTTTCCCACATTTTCCCCCTATTTTTCCCAGATTCCCTCCTCATTTCCCACCCATTTCCCCCAGATTTTTCCCCTATTTCCCCCTGATCCCACGGGAATATCTGAGCAAATGAAGACATCCCAAATTCTCCAGGGCCTCACAAGCTGTGACAGGTGAAAAAAAAAGGGAAAAATGGAATTTTTCCCCCCTCTCTGATCTCCTTTAATCCTCATTTTCCCCCTTTTTTCCTCAGATATGTAAATGTCAGTTTATCCCATCTTCCCAACAATTGGGGAATTCGGGCCGCCACTCCCCCGTGGGATTATCCCGGAATTATCCCGGGATTATCCCACTAAACCAGGAAATCCCAGTGGGGATTTGGGGCGGGGGTCCCTGGAGAGAGGGGTCCCAGCCAGGCAGGAATGGGGGGAAAAATTTGGGATAAAAATAGGGGAAAAACCGGGAAAATGGGGGAGAAATGTGGGGAAAATGGGGGGAGAATATGGAGAGAAATTAAGGGGGAAAATTGAGGGGAAAATGGGGGGGAAAAGTCGAAAAAGGGGACGGAACGAGAGGGGGAAATTAGGGCAAAATGAGGCGAGAAATGGGGAAAATGGGGGGAGAATATGGAGAGAAATTAAGGGGGAAATCTGGGGAAATCTGGGGAAAAATGGGGGAAAAAAGTGGGAAAAAGGGGACGGAACGAGAGGGGGAAATTAGGGGGAAAATGAGGCGAGAAATGGGGAAAATGGGGGGAGAATATGGAGGGAAATTAAGGGGGAAATCTGGGGAAAATTGAAGGGAAAATGGGGGGGAAAAGTGGGAAAAAGGGGACGGAACGAGAGGGGGAAATTAGGGCGAAAATGAGGCGAGAAATGGGGAAAATGGGGAGGAATGTGGGGAAAATGGAGAGGGAAATGGGGGAAAAATCTGGGAAAAGTAGGGGGGAAATGGGGGAAAAGGTGAGGGGGGAATTTGGGAAAAATGGGAGGGGAATGTGGGGAAAATCCGGGAAAAATGGGGGGAAATCTGGGAAAAACAGGGGGAAACCACAAAAAATCTGGGGAAAACTCTGGTTTTCCCTCCTACCCCTGAAATCCCGGCGTTTCCCCCATTCCCGGGGGGATAAAAATTGAATTTTTTTGGCGGTTTCTCCCGGGGTTTATCTGATGGAACCCGGGCTGAACTCGTTCATCCCAATTGCAGGCCGGAGTTAATTAGATCGGGGTTAATTGGGAGCGTGGCCGGAGCTGGGGCTGCTGATAGCGGCGGTTTGTGGGATGTGAGAGGCGCTGGAATTCTCCCCGTCCCGCCTGCGAGGCCGAGATAACGCTCGGGAGGAGCTGGCCTCAAAGAAAGTGGGGAAAATGAAAGGGAAAATGGGAAAAAAGGGAAAGGAGGAAAAAAAAAATGAAAGGAAATGCGAAAAAAGGGAAGGAAAGGAGAAAAAAAATGAAGGGAAATGAGAAAAAAGGGAAGGAAAGGAGAAAAAAAATGAAGGGAAATGAGAAAAAAGAGAAGGAAAAGTAAAAAAAAAAAGGAGAAAAAAAAGGAGGGAATGGAAAGAAGAAAAGAGAAGGGGGGAGAGAAAAAATGAAAGGAAAGGAGAAAGAAAAAAAGGAGGGAGAGAATGGAAATGAAAGGAAAGAAGGGGGAAAAGAGGGGGGAGGGAAAGAAAAAAGAGGAAAGGGGGAAAAATAAAAAAGGAAAAGAGACAAAAGGGGGAAGGAAAGGAGAAAAAAATATGAAAGGAAATGAGAAAAAAGGGGAGGAAAAGTAAAAAAAAAAAGGAGAAAAAAAGGGAGGGAAGGGAAAGAAGAAGAGAGAAGGGGGGGAAAGGAAAAGAGAAAAAATGAAAGGAAAGGAGAAAGAAAAAGAGGAGGGAGAAAATGGAAATGAAAGGAAAGAAGGGGGAAAAGAGGAGGGGAGGGAAAGAAAAAAGAGGAAAGGGGGAAAAGAAAAAAGGAAAAGAGACAAAAAGGAAAGGAGAGAGAAAAAAGGAAGGAAAAAAGGAAGAGAAAAGGAAAAAAAAAAGAGGGAAAGGGGGAAAAAAAAGGGAAAGAGGGGAAAAAGGAAGGAAAAAGGAAAATGGAAGGAAAGAAGGAAAAAAAAAGAGAGGGAAAGAAAGGAAATAAGAAAAAATAAAAATTGGGAAGAAAGGAGAAAAGAAAGGAAAGAAAAAAAGAGGAAAGGAGAAAAAAGCGACAGCCCCTAAGGAGAGGATCACCCCAAATCCCTCCTGGGATCAGATCGGGGCTCCTGGGTCACCCCAAATCCCTCCTGGGATCAGATCGGGGCTCCTGGGTCACCCCAAATCCCTCCTGGGATCAGATTGGGGTTCTTGGGTCACCCCAAATCCCGCCTGGATCAGATCGGGGTTCCTGGGTCACCCCAAATCCCTCCTGGGATCCAATCGGGGCTCCTGGGTCACCCCAAATCCCGCCTGGGATCCAATCGGGGCTCCTGGGTCACCCCAAATCCCTCCTGGGATCAGACCGGGGTTCCTGGGTCACCCCAAATCCCGCCTGGGATCCAATCGGGGTTCCTGGGTCACCCCAAATCCCGCCTGGGATCCTATCGGGGTTCCTGGGTCACCCCAAATCCCGCCTGGGATCCTATCGGGGCTCCTGGGTCACCCCAAATCCCGCCTGGATCAGATCGGGGTTCCTGGGTCACCCCAAATCCCGCCTGGGATCCTATCGGGGTTCCTGGGTCACCCCAAATCCCGCCTGGGATCCTATCGGGGCTCCTGGGTCACCCCAAATCCCGCCTGGGGTCAAATCGGGGTTCCTGGGTCACCCCAAATCCCGCCTGGGATCAGATCGGGGTTCCTGGGTCACCCCAAATCCCTCCTGGGATCAGATCGGGGCTCCTGGGTCACCCCAAATCCCTCCTGGGATCAGATTGGGGTTCTTGGGTCACCTTAAATCCCTCCTGGGATCCTATCGGGGTTCCTGGGTCACCCCAAATCCCTCCCGGGACGGAGCCGCGGCCCCGGGGCCGTTCCCAGCCCCGCTGTCCCCCTGTCCCAGCCTTGTCCCCAAATTTCCCGGTGGCTTTTCCCGTCCCCAGCCCAGCGGGGTCCCCGCGGGGGGTTCGGGGTTTGCTGCGAGCCCTGCGTGACGTCAGCTCATTAACGGGAGCCGTTAATTAATCGGGGTTCCCGTCCCCACCCAAAGCGCCGCTCCCGCTGCGCACGGCCGCTAGATGGCGCTGGAAGCTCAGCGTAATCTTCAGCCTCAGCTTTATCTTCATCCTCCTCATCTTCATCCTCATCTTTATCTTCATCCTCAGCTTTATCTTCATCCTCATCTTCATCCTTATCTTTATCTTCATCCTCATCTTTATCTTCATCCTCCTCATCTTCATCCTCACCTTCATCCTCATCTTTATCTTCATCCTCAGCTTTATCTTCATCCTCAGCTTTATCTTCATCCTCATCTTCATCCTCATCTTTATCTTCATCCTCAGCTTTATCTTCATCCTCCTCATCTTCATCCTCACCTTCATCCTTATCCTTCATCTTCATCTTCACCCTTCATCTTCGTCTTCATCCTCATCCTTCATCCTCATCCTCCTTCATCTTCATGCCCGTCCTCATCCTTTGTCCTCATCCTCATCCCCATCTTCATCTTTATCCTCATCTTCATTGTCATCTTCGCTCTCATCTTCATCTTCCTCTTCATCCTCATCATCCTCATCATCAATCTTCATCTTCATTCTCATCTTCATCCTCATCTTCATCCCCATCTTCACCCTTCATCCTCATCTTCATCCTCAACCTCATCCTCATCCTCACCTTGATCTTTATCATCATCTTAGTTCTCATCTTTACCTTCATCCCCATCCTCATCTTTCTCTTCGTTTTTATCCTCATCCTTCATCGTCATCCTCATTCTCATCTTCACTTTCATCCCCATCCTCATCCTCCTCATCCTCACCCTCACCCTCTCCCTCCCTCTCTCCAGCTCCCTCCTTTCTCATCTTCCTCCTCCTCACTCTTCCCCCTCCCTTCAGAGAACCTCTCCCCTTCCTGCACCTCCTCCCCGTGCTCCATCCCCCCTCATCCTCATCTTCATCCCCATCCTCATCTTCATCTTTATCCTCATCCTTCATTTTCATCCTCATTCTCATCTTCACCTTCATCCTCCTCCTCCTCCTCATCCTCATCTTTATTCTCATCCCATCCTCATCTTCATCTTCCTCTTCATCTTTATCCTCATCCTTCATCGTCATCCTCATCCTCATCTTCACCCTCATCTTCATCCTCCTCTTCATCCTCATCCTCATCTTTATTCTCATCCCCATCCTCATCTTCATCTTTATCCTCATCCTTCATCGTCATCCTCATCCTCATTCTCATCTTCACCTTCATCCTCGTCCTCCTCTTCATCCTCATCCTCATCTTTATTCTCATCCCCATCCCCATCTTCATCTTCCTCTTCATCTTCATTCTCATCCTTCACACCCCCTCTCCCCCTGCTCCCTTCCTTTTCCTTTTCCTTTTCCTTTTCCTTTTCCTTTTCCTTTTCCTTTTCCTTTTCCTTCCCTTCCCTTCCTTTCCCTCCCCAGCTCCGATTTTTGGGTCGATTTCCGCCTCTTTTCGTCCCTTTCCTTTTCACCAACCGCGGTGCCTGGAACAAAACACCGGCGACAGGAGGAAAAAAATAACAAATAAATAAATTTAAACACCCCAAAAAAATAAATCAACCCCCCCCCCCAAAAAAAAAAAATCCTTTTTTTTTCCCCTCGGCAGCCTCAGGGCCGCAAATCCCGGCAGGTCAGGGGGGAAGGCGGGGTGGGAAGGGGGAGGAAGGCTCGGAGGAGGAGGAGGAGGAGGAGGAGGAGAACAAATGTTTGAAGAGGCTGCAGAAAAAAATCCGCCCCCGCGATCGTTAAGTGCTGCTGTAAATTATTCATCGGGAGAGGCTCGGGAGAGGCCGCGAAACGCGGGCAGGGAAAAAGGGGAAATTCGGGATGGGGATGGGAAAAGGATTGGGGGAAAAAATCTCAAAATGGGATCGGGGAGTCGCGATTTCCTCTTTTTTTGGGTTTTTGGGGGTTTTTTTAAAGTGTATTTTTTTTTATTTTTTAATGAAGCCATTAAGGAGCGGATCCCGAGGATTTATCCCCGGAAAACACAGATAGGGAAAAAAGGGAAATTTGGGATCGAGAGGGTTAAAGGACTGGGGGGATAGATCCCAAATGGGGATCGAGGAGGGCGATTTCCCCCTTTTTTAAATTTTATTTTTATATTTTTTATGGGTTTTTTTTCATGTTTTAATGAAGTCATTAAGGAGCAGATCCTGCGGATTTATTCCCAGAGAGGCCGGGAAAACACGGGCAGGGAAAAAAGGGGAAAAATTGGGATCGGGAGTGGGGGAGGAAAGGATTGGGAGGAAAAATCCCAAAATGGGATCAGGGGGAGGGCGACTTCCCCTTTTTTAAATTTTATTTTTAGGGGGTTTGAATTTTTTTAAAATTATTTTTTAATGAAGCCATTAAGGAGGAGATCCCGAGGGTTTATTCCCAGGAAAGCACGGGCAGGGAAAATGGGGAAATTTGGGATCGGGGATGGGGAGAAAGGATTGGGGGGAATAACCCCAAAATGGGATCAGGGAGCTGCGATTTTCTATTTTTTAATAATTTTAAAAATTTTTAGTGTATTTTTTTAGTGTATTTTTTTATTTTCAATGAATCCATTAAGGAGCAGATCCCAAGGATTTATCCCAGGAAAACACGGGCGGAATAAAAGGGGAAATTTGGGATCGAGGGGGAGGGTAAAGGATTGGGGGGGAAAAATCCCAAAGCAGAACAGGGGGGGCAATTTCCCATTTAAAATTTTTTTTTAATGTATTTTTGTCATTTTTAATGGAGCCATTTAGGAGCAAATCCCGAGGGTTTATCCCAGGAAAACACGGGCAAGGAAAAAAAAAAAAAAAAAGGGGGAAAATTCGGAATTGGGGGGCACAAAGGATTTGGGGACAATCCCAAATCCTCGGGGAGCGCAGCGGAGCCGCGGTTTCCCCGTTTTTATTGAATTTTTTATGATTTTCGAGCATTTCTGTCATTTCTGCCGGAGCCGCGGGCAGCGCCGGGAGCGGGGCTTGATCAGGAGCGGCCGCGAGGGGAGAAGTGACAGCGCTGTGATCCCTGCGGTGTCCCTGCGGTGTCCCCGCGGTGTCCCCGAGGAGCTCCCGCTCTGTCCCCGGGCTGTGATCACTGGGAATTGTCGCCGGGGTGTCCCCGAGCTGTCCCCGAGCTGTCCCCGGGCTGTGATCACCGGGAGCTGTCCCCTGGGTGCGCCCGCGGTGTCCCTGAGCTGCCCCCGAGCTGTCCCTGGGGTGTCCCCGAGCTGTCCCCGGGGTGGGATCACTGGGAACTGTCCCCAGGATGTCCCCGAGCTGTCCCTGAGGAGTCCCCGCTCTGTCCCCGGGCTGTGGTTATTGGGAATTGTCCCCGGAGTGTCCCCGCGCTGTCCCCGAGCTGTCCCCGGGCTGTGATCACCGGGAGCTGTCCCCGAGCTGTCACTGCTCTGTCCCCGAGCTGTCACTGCTCTGTCCCCGAGCTGTGATCCCCCCGAGGTACCCCCGATCTGTCCCCGGGGTGTCCCCGTGCTGTCCCTGGGGTGTCCTTGAGCTGTCCCCGGGGTGTCCCTGAGGAGTGCCCCACCTGTTCCCGAGGTGCCCCCGAGCTGTTCCCGGGATGTCCCGGTGGTGTCCCCAAGCTGTGATCCCCCCGAGATGTCCCCGGTATGTCCCCGAGGTGCCCCCGAGGTGTCCCTGAGGTGTTTCCGGGGTGTGATCCCTCGGCTGTCCCCGAGTTGTCCCCGAGCTGTCCCCGGTCTGATACCTGGGAGCTGTCCCTGCTCTGTCCCCGGGCTGTGACCCTCGGGGTGTCATCGAGCTGTCCCCGGGCTGTGATCCCCGGGAGATGTCCCTGAGCTGTCCCCGCGCTGTCCCCAATCTATGATCCCCAGGAGCTGTCCCTGAGCTGTCCCCGCGCTGTCCCCAATCTGTGATCCCCAGGAGCTGTCCCCGCGCTGTCCCCGGGCTGTCCCCGCTCTGTCCCCGGGCTGTGATCACCGGGAGCTGTCCCCGAGCTGTCCCCGCTCTGTCCCCGCTCTGTCCCCGGGCTGTGATCACCGGGAGCTGTCCCTGAGCTGTCGCCGCGCTGTCCCCGCCCCGGGGGTGGCGTGTCCCCATTAGCGGGGTGTCACTCCCGATTACGGCCGGCGCTGGCAGGAGATGGCTCTGCCGGGCGGCAGCGACAGAGTGACAATAATTCCTGCTCCGGGCGGGAGGGGAGGGAACAGGGAAAAAAACAGGAGGGAAAACGGGGAAAAAACAGGGGGGGAAACGGCGAGGAAACAGGGGAAAACCCAGGGAAAAATCAGGGGGAAAAACGGGGGGAAACCAGGGAAAAACCAGGGGGAAAACAGGGGAAGAAAAGGGAAAAAATAGGGGAAACCAGGGGGGAAAAGAGGGAAAAAACCAGGGAATAAGCAGGGGAGAAAACAGGGAAAAAACAGGGGGAAAACAGGGGGGAAAACAGGGGGAAACAGGGGGGGAAACAGGGGAAGAAACAGGGGGAAACCAGGGGAAAACAGGGGAAAAACCAGGGGAAACCAGGGCGGGGGAAAGAGGGGAAAAAACAAAGAATAAGCAGGGGAGAAAACAGAGAAAAACAGGAAAAAAATCACGAAAAAAACAGGGGAAACCAGGGAATAAACAGAGAAAAAACAGGGGAAAAACAGGGGAAAAGGGCAGGAGAAGGAGGTAATGCTCATCCCAACAGTGGCTGGGTTGGAAAAGGGAAAATATTCCTGGGGTCCTACTGGTACATTTGGGCTGGAAAAGGGAAAATATCCATGGAAATTATTTCCTGGGGTCGTGCTCCTCCCCATCGCTCTGGTGGCATTTTGGGGACCTGGATTTTGGATGAAGGAGACGCTAAAAAATAAATTTAAAAAAATTAAAAGCCACTGGAGTGACAAAGAGGAGCTGTGAGTGGGCAGCAGGAAAGTTTTGGGGTCCAGAGTGGGGGACCCCAAAATCCAGGTCCCCAAAACGCTGCCGGAGTGACAGGGAGGCGCTGTGGGTTTGGGGTTTGGGGGTTCAGGGGTTCAGATGGGGCTGAGCTTGATGTCCCCTTCCCCCCAAAATCCAGGTCCCAAAACACCGCTGGGAGTGACAAGGAGGAGTTTGGGGTCGGCACAAGGAAGGTTTTGGGGTCCAGAATGAGAGACCCCAAAATCCAGGTTCCCAAAATGCCCCACTGGGAGTGGTGGAGAGGAGCTGTGGGTTTGGGGGTTTTGGGGTGCGAGGTGAGGATGGGGCTGAGCTTGATGTGTCCTTCCCCCAAAATCCAGGTCCCCAAAACGCTGCTGGGAGTGGCAGGGAGGAGCTGGGGGTCAGCATCAGGAAAATTTTGGGGGTCCAGGGTGAGGCACCCCAAAATCCAGGTCCCCAAAACACTGCCAGAGTGGCAGGGAGGAGCTGTGGGTTTGAGGCTTTGGGGTTCGGGGGTTTTGTGGGTCCGAGGTGAGGAGGAGGAGGAAGAGGAGGAGGATGAGCAGCTCCCCATCCCCAGGGGTCTCTCCCGGGTGCCCCAGCCCGGTTCCCCCCGCGGTGCCCCCCCGGCCGTGCCAGAGCCGTGCCAGACGCTGCCGGCAGCGCTAACTCGATTTCCCGGGCCCTCATTTCCCTCTCCGGCCCGGCTTTGATGGACTCGGCCTAATCGGGTTAGGCCGGGAAGCGGGAGCCTAATGGGATGAGGGCGGCGCGGAGCGAGCGCTGCTGCCCCGGGGCGGGCGGGGCGGGCCGGGGCTGGCCCAGGGCGGGCAGCCTGGCACGGCACCCATGGAGCTATCCCGGGACAGCCCGGCCGGAGCCAAGGGGCCCTGGGGGGCTTTGAGCCGGGCCTAGGCCTGGCTTAGCCTCGATAGAGAGGCGCTCCCGGGCTGATCCCGTCATTCCCGGAGCCATTCCCGAGGCGGATCCTGGAGCGGCTCCCGACCATTCCTGGGAACGGCTCCGGGAATGGCCCCGGGAATGGTTCCAGGAGTGGCCGGGAATGGTCGGGAGCTGCTCCGGGATCGGCCCCGGGAATGGCTCCGGGAATGGCTCAGAGAATGACGGAATCGGTCCGGGAGCGACCGGGCACCGCTTCGGCGGCTGCTCCTGGAATGACCGGGATTGGCTCCGGGAGCAGCCCCGGGAATGGCTCCGGGAATGACCGGGAATGGCTCCGGGAATGGCTCCAGGTGTGGACCCCGGAGTGGTTCCGGGAGAGGCCCCGGGAATGAAAGGGAATGGCTCCGGGAATGGGCTCCAGGACCAGCCCCGGGAATGGCTCCGGGAGAGGCCCCGGGAATGAAAGGGAATGGCTCCGGGATGGGCTTCGGGAGTGGGCCGGGAATGGCTCCGGGAGCAGCCCCGGGAATGACCGTGAATGGTTAGGAATGATTCCGGGAATGGCTCCAGAAGCAGCCCCGGGAACGGCTCCGGGAGCAGCCCCGGGAATGGCCGTGAATGGCCGGGAATGGCTCCGGGAATGGCTCCGGGAGCAGCCCCGTGAATGGCTCCGGGAATGGCCGGGAATGGCTCCGGGAGCAGCCCCGGGAATGTCTCCGGGAGCCGCTCGGTGCCCGCCCGCCGCTCGGTGCCCGCCTCATTAACTCCATCATCGGTGTCGGTGCCGCCCCCGCCCCGCGGCCCCCCGGGACCCGCTCCGTGCGGAGCGCGGCGCTCCGGGCCCCGCCGCAATTACCGGGCCCGCGCAGCTGCGGCCGCGGCCGGCGGGGCTGGGCCGGGGGGGCCTTAATTCAATTAGCGCTGCCCCGAGCGCTCCCCCGGGAGCGGCACCGAGCGCTCCTAACAAAGACATCCCCGCTCCCGCCGCCGCCGGCATCCGGGCCTTGATTGGCAGCTGTCAGTCAAACGGGGCGGGGTGGAAATGGCGGCACGGAGCGGGAGGGATTGTTCCGTGCGGGGAAAACTCCCGGAGAAACCGGGATGGTCCCTGGGATGGCCGAGGATGGACAGATGGACAGGGGAGGTGTGGCTGTCCCTGGCTGGGCTTGAGGGTCCCTTCCAACCCAAAGCAGGGCGGGATTCTGGGATCCCCAAACCAAACCTGTCCTGGGGACAAAATCCCAATTCTGGGATCCCCAGACCAAACCTGTTCTGGGGACAAAATCCCAATTCTGGGATCCCCAAACCAAACCTGTCCTGGGGACAAAACCCCAGTTCTGGGATTTCCAAACCAAACCTGTCCTGGGGACAAAATCCCAATTCTGGGATCCCCAAACCAAACCTGTCCTGGGGACAAAATCCCAATTCTGGGATTTCCAAACCAAATCTGTCCTGGGGACAAAACCCCAATTCTGAGATTTCCAAACCAAATCTGTCCTGGGGACAAAACCGCAGTTCTGGCATTCCCAAAACCAAAAGCTTCCCCATTGTGATTTGGGGACAAAACCCCAGTTCTGGCATTCCCAAAACCAAACCCGTCCTGGGGACAAACCCCCAATTCTGGGATTTCCAAACCAAACCTGTCCTGGGGACAAAATCCCAATTCTGGGATCCTCAAACCAAACCTGTCCTGAGGACAAAACCCCAATTCTGGGATCCTCAAACCAAACCTGTCCTGGGGACAAACCCCTTATTTTGAGAATCCTCAAGCCAAACCTTTTCCCAGCATCTCCACCAAAATCCCAATTCTGGAATTCCCAAAACCGAACCTTTCTTGGGGACAAAACCCCAACTTTGGGATTCCCCAAACCAAACCCTTCCCCAGCATCTCCCCAGTGATTTAGGGATAAAACCCCCAATTCTGAGATTCCCAACCCAAACCTTTCCCTTCCATGATTTGGGGATAAAAACCCCAATTCTGAGACTCTCCAAACCAAATCTTTCCCCCTCCTTTATCTGGGGATAAAAACCCCAATTCTGTGATTCCCAACCCAACCCTTTCCCCGGCGCCTCCCCCGCGATTTGGGGATAAAATCTCCAATTTCGGCGCTCACACCGCGGGCACCAAAGGCGATCCCGGTGTTTTTTGGCCGGCCCGGGGCGGGCTCGATGGCCGGGCTGGCTCGGTGACAGCTCCAGCCTGGCGCGGTGACAATCAGCGACAATCGGCGCCAGCCGCGGCTCCAGCGGGGCTTTCAGCGCAGCGATCCCATAAATTAAAGCTGTTTAAGCGCCATCAGCAGCTTTTCCCTGATTTCCCCGCTTTTCCAGGCTCTGGATGTCCCCAAACCCCCGTTCGGGTGACACCGCCAGGTCGGTGACACCCCAAAGGTCGCAGGTGCCAAATTAAGGGCGCTCAGCGAGGTCGGGCCGGGTTAAACCGAGCCTAAAACGCGGCTGGTGATTAAATCTGGGATGGAAACAAACCCCTCGGGATTTGTGTTTTCCAGGCTCGGCATTCCCGGGATTCATCCCCTGGGATTTATCTCAGCTTTTTTTTTTTGTGGGGGGGTGAAACGCCCAAAAAACCGCCGGATTTGGGGTGAAAAAAGAAAAATAAAGGGGAAAACATGAGGCGTGAGACGGAGGAGGAATTGAGCTGTTTCCTCTGGGAATAAAAACCTGGAAAAAAAAAACAAAAAACCTGGGAAAGGTGGAGTTTCCCGACGTTAATTCGCTCGAACAGCAGCGTTTTGCTCAAGTCTTTGATTTCTTTGTCTCCCGCAGATGTCAAAGGCTTTTGTTCTCCGGAGGGAGAGCGCGGGGGATGAGGGAAAAGGAGGGAAAAGGATGGAAAAGGGAAAAATTTGGGGTCTCGGTGCTTTTTTTCCAAGGGGAGCGCCCGGGATAACGTTCCTGGGATTTGCTCGTCCTGGTGCGGGGGATCTGGGATTGTCACAAACCCCACAGGGGTTGTGGGGTTCATCAACTCTGGGATTGTGGGGTTCCTCAAATCCAGGGATTGTGGAATCCTCAGATCCAGGAATTGTGGGGTTCCTCAAATCCAGGGATGGGCAGGGATTGTGGGATCCTGAGACCCAGAAATTGTGGGATCCCCCAGTCCAGGGATTGTGGGGTTCTTCAAATCCAGGGATTGTGGGATTCCTCAATTCTGGGATTGTGGGATCCCCAAATCCAGGGGTTGTGGGGTTCCCAAAGTCCAGGGATTGTGGGGTTCCTCAAATCCAGGGATTGTGGGATCCCCAGATCCAGGAATTGTGGGGTTTCTCAAATCCAGGGATGGGCAGGGATTGTGGAACTCCTCAATTCTGGGATTGTGGGATCCCCAAATCCAGGGATTCTGGGGTTCCTCAAATCCAGGGATTGTGGAGTTCCCCAAATCCAGGGATTGTGGGATCCCCAAATCCAGGGATTGTGGGATCCCCAGATCCAGGGATTGTGGGGTTCCTCAAATCCAGGGATTGTGGGATCCTCAAATCCAGGGATTGTGGGATCCCCAGATCCAGGGATTGTGGGGTTTCTCAAATCCAGGGATTGTGGAATCCTCAGATCCAGGGATTGTGGAATCCTCAGATCCAGGAATTGTGGGGTTCCTCAAATCCAGGGATGGGCAGGGATTGTGGAACTCCTCAATTCTGGGATTGTGAGATCCCCAAATCCAGGGATTGTGGGGTTCCTCAAATCCAGGGATTGTGAGATCCCCAAATCCAGGGATTGTGGGGTTCCTCAAATCCAGGGATTGTGGGATTCCCAAATCCAGGGATTGCTGGGTTCCTCAATTCGGGGACTTTGGGATTCGTCAGATCCCGGGATGAACAGGGATTGTGGGATTCCCAAATCCAGGGATTGTGGGGTTCCTCAATTCGGGGATTTTGGGATTCCTCAGATCCAGGGATGGGCAGGGATCGTGGGATTCCTTGGATCCAGGGATTGCGGGATTCCTTGGATCCAGGGATTGTGTGATTCCTCAAATGCAGGGATTAAAGGATCCTCAATTCTGGGATTGTGGGATTCATCAGATCCAAGAACTGACAGGGACGTGGGATGCCCAGATCCAGGGAAAATCCTGACCTTCCCTGGAAAATTGTGATGTTCCTTGGAAAATCATGACTTTCCTTGGAAAATCCTGATTTCTCTTGGAAAATCCTGACTTTCCTTGGAAAATCCCGATTTCCCTTGGACAACCCCGAGCCCCAGGCGGAGCGTGGCCCCGCTCAGCAGGAATTGCCTCCCTCATTTCCATCGCTCCGGATAAATTATCCAGATCTGCTTCCCTGGTTTTCGTCTCCACTCCCAGCTCTTCCATCCCTTACGGGAAGCCGGAGCGGGGAATTGGAGAGGTTGAGGAAGGAGAGAGAGAGAAAAAAATAAATCCTAAAAAAAACCCAGCCCCTGGCAGCTCTCAGATCCAAACAATAATCAGGGAAATGAATTCCAAAGGCGTTTTCCCGCATGACCAGGAGCGATAATTTAGCGCCAGCTGGAAGCGCCGGGATTAATCCCTGCGCCGTGAATAATTCATGGCGCGATTCCCCCCTTTTCCCTCCTCATTCCAGAGCCGCTCCATCCCCAAATTCTGCCGGCGGAGGGGATTTGGGGATGTGGAAATGAGATCGATCGGGGCTGGCGGCACATCCCGCCCTTCCCCAGGCCGCGATTCCCGGGAACAGCGGGGCCGCCCCCGGGGACGGGGACAGATGGACATTTGTCACCGGGGTTAAGCAGCCTGGCCTTTCCCCTGCTCCCGGCTCCCGCTGCGGTTTCCTGGGAATACCGGCACGTGCTGAAATTCCCGGAAAAGCCACGGATTTGTGGCTTGAGGAGCATCGGGACAACATTTCCAAGGGATGAAAGCGGGATCCGACCCCGCTGGCCGGGCTGGGGAGGGAGGGGCGGCAGCTCCAAAGAGTCCCAGCCTTGTCCTTGTCCCTGTCCCTGTGGCTCCCAGCTGTGGGATCGCACCTGGGATGGTCCCAGTTGGGATCTCGGTGCCCATGGGAGGCAGAGGAAGGGTGGGATGGGGTTTTCCATGGAGTTCTCAGTGGGTTTGGGATTGTCCCGGTGTCAGGCAGAGGGGCAGGGCTGGGGTTGGAGTGGAGATCACAGGTTCCTGTGGGATTGTTTGGGAATTCTGTGCCAGGATGGTCATCCAGGCCTGGAGGGGGGTCTGCATCCCAGAAACCCTGATCCATCCATCCATCCATCCATGGATCTATCCATCCATCCATAGATCCATCCATCATCCATCCATCCATCCATCCATCCATCCATCCATCCATCCATCATCCATCCATCCATCCATCCATCCATCCATAGATCCATCCATCATCCATCCATAGATCCATCCATGGATCCACCCCTCCATAGATTCATGGATTCATGGATCCATCCATCCATCCATCCATCCATCCATCCATTATCCATCCATCCATCCATCCATGGATCCACCCCTCCATGGATTCATGGATCCATCCATTTCTCAGAATAAAACAGGGAATTTGGGATTTGTGAGGCAATTTGGGATCTGTGGGGACACAGATCTCAGGAAAGCACTCGTTGTCCATCTGCCACCCTCAAACCCCTTCCCAAGCTGGAATTCCAGCTCGTACAGAACAGCAGGAATCGTGTCCATCCCAGATCCGCAATCCATCATCAGGATTGGCATCGGGTTGTCAGGAATGACATCAGCTCATTGGGAATGCCACCGGCCTGTCCCCAGCAGGGCCTCACCTCGGCACAGCTTTCCAAAGGTCACCCCTGCCACCGCCATCCCAGCGCCGGGAATTTATCGACAGCAGCTCCATCCTGATGCTGCTCCTCCGGGAATGAGATCCCTTTCCACAGCAGCACATTCCCGCTTCCTGGAGAGGCTGGAAAAGCAGCGGGGCCTCCCTCTGCTCCAGCTTTGGGATGGGGTCACAGAGATCCATGGCCGTGCTTTGTCCAGCCTTGGGAATGAGGGTTGGGATGCTCTGTGCTCCAGGATGGGCAGTGTGGGCTCAGCACCAGCGCTTCCCGAGGGATTTTTGGCAGGGACACAGCCGGATTTGGGCACCAGGAATCCTTGGGAAAATGCTCGGTGCCCTCCGGATGCTCCCATCCTTTCCCAGCCCTCAGGAAGTCGAATTTTGGTGGGGGGAATCTCCCCGAATCCCCTGAATTCCGGCGGCTTTTCCCGGCCTCATCCCCGCGCAGGCGGCCCTGGAGGTGGCCCTGGAGGTGGCCCTGGAGGTGGCCCCGCTCCAGCCGCGGCAGGGGACAGAAAGCCACGCTCGGGGACACGGCGCGGGTTTGACCCCGCTTGTCGCCCACCCGGCTCCTGTCACCGGCGCGGCGGCGGCGACATTGCCGCTGTCCCCCGGGGCCTGGCGGAGCGCCGGGCCGGGCCGGGCCGGGGACAGATGGCGGCTCCGTGGGCGATGTCACCGCCCGTGCTCTGATCCGCGAGGACGTTTTGGCACCGCCACCCGCGGCCACCTGGAGCGGCACAACAAAGGGACCGGGGGAGGAGGAGGAGGAGGAGGAGGAAGGAGGGGGAAGGAGCCGCCTTCATCCCGCCGGGATCCTTGGCACGGGTGGGGCTGGATGGGGGCAATCCCAAGGGATGAGCGGGAGAAGAGCCCAAAAATGAATTTACCCCAGAAATAAATGTATCCCGAATTCCCGGAGCTTGGCGCTGGGAGGGCGGCTGGGCTGCGGCTCTCTGCATCCCCGCGGGTTTGCTTCGTGCCCAGCGTGCCCAAATCCATCCTTTTTGACGGAAAAGTGGCTTTGGGCACCACGGGAACACCCCAGCAGCTCAGAGCACCCAGCGCGCTCCCACAGGTGGATGGATCCCTGCAGAATCCCCAACTCCCGGCCAGGAATTCCAGCTCTCCGTGATGCCAGGGAAGGGTTAAACCCCCGGGATCCCAAAAAAAAAAAACCCATCAAAGGCGGGCAGAGGGGGTGTCCTGCTGAAGGTGAAGCCAAGCGCGGACCTGATGGGAAGCGACAGGCGAGAGGACGCGCGGGATCCTGGAATCCCATTATCCCGAGCCCAGGGAAAGCCATTAACCTCTGGAAGCGGAGCAGCCGCGCTCCCCCCTCCCTCTCCCCCTCCCCCTCATCCTCCTCCTCCTCCTCTCGGCCTTTCCCAACATTTCCCCCCTCCAGGCAGGAGGAATTCATCCCGCCGGGAACAAAGCGCGGTCTACAGGTGGGGAAACTGAGGCAGGCGTGTGGGGGATGCAGAGGAGGAGGAGGAGGAGGAAAAGCAGGAGCAGCAGGAGGAGGAGGAGGCTGGCGGCCAGGCCAGATGGCCGGGATTAATCATTCCTCGGGCTCCCGGCAGTGCCAGGGATGCGGGATCCGCCAATCCCACAAATTCCCGGCGGCTGTGTTTGTGTTCATCCCTCAAAACCCTCCTAGAAACGTTTAAATTAGGAAAATATCCCCGGGAAACGGCGGGGACTGGGGAGCAGGCAGGGATTTCCTTCCCGAAACCTCAAATCCCAAATCCATGCCGAGGCAGGGGTTTCCTTCCCGAAACCTCAAATCCCAAATCCATGCCGAGGCAGGGATTTCCTTCCCGAAACCTCAAATCCCAAATCCATGCCGAGGCAGGGATTTCCTTCCCGAAATCTCAAATCCCAAATCCGTGCCGGTGCCGGCCCAAACCCGAGGGTCCCTCCCGTGCAGGAACAACCCAGAATTCCTGGAAAACCGCGCTGATTTTGGTGAGAATCCAGCGCCTCACGGCCCACCCGGAATCCTGCCGGCCTCTTTTCCACGATATTTTATTTATGGCCTCCCGGGGCCCT
Source organism: Setophaga petechia (assembly GCA_024362935.1). Taxonomy (NCBI): domain Eukaryota; kingdom Metazoa; phylum Chordata; class Aves; order Passeriformes; family Parulidae; genus Setophaga; species Setophaga petechia. Next base: position 17,440,254 of record JANCRA010000016.1, read on the forward strand.
GTTGATCCAGGGAATTCTGCTCCGGAGCGCCATCAAAATTCAGCGCACGGAGCAACCTGTGCTCCACCAGCTGGATCCGTGCTCCGGGGCCGGCTGGAGCTCTGACCCCGGCCCCGGCCCGAGCTCTGCCCCACCGGGGATGGAGATCTGCCGCCCCCCGAGCTCTGCCCTTCCTGAGGATGGAGCTCTGCCCTTCCCGGGGATGGAGCTCTGCCCTTCCCGGGGATGGAGCGGCCCCAGCCCGATCGCTGCCCCACTCGAGCTCTGCCCTTCCCGGGGTTGGAGCTCTGCCCCCGGGCTGCTCTTGCTGGGGATGGAGCTCTGTCCCCCCGGTTTTGCTGCTCTTCCCGGCCATGGAGCAGTCCCAGCCCGATCTCTGCCCTCCTCGGGCTCTGCGTCTCCCGGGGATGGAGCTCTGCCGCCCAGTCCTGCTGCTCTTCCCGGGGATGGAGCTCTGCCCCCCGGGGATGGAGCTCTGCCCCCCAGTCCTTCTGCCCTTCCCGGCCATGGAGCTCTGCCCTTCCCGGGGATGGAACCCTGGCCCCCCGAGCTCTGCCCTTCCCGGGCATGGAGCGGGCCCAGCCCGATCGCTGCCCCCCTCGAGTTCTGCCTTTCCCGGGCCCGAGCTCTTCCCCCGAGCTGCTCTTGCTGGGGATGGAGCTTTGTCCCCCCAGTCCTACTGCCCCTCCCGGGGATGGAGTTTTGCCCCCCCAGTCCTTCTGCCCCTCCCGGGGATAGAGCTCTGCCTCCCCGAGCTCTGCCGCTCCCGGGGATGGAGCTCTGCCTCCCCGAGCTCTGCCCCATCCCCGCTGCCCCTCCCGGGAAGGATCGGCCCCAGCGGAGCTCCCGCTGCTCCAGCCCTGCCCCGCTCCCTCCTCCGCGGTTTTGGGAACAAAAGCGAGGCCCCGGGCTCCGGTTGCCGCGGCAACGGCGAGTTTGAAGGTGCCGCGGAGGCACTTGAGGAGCGGGGAGGAGAAGGTCGCTGCTCCTTCCCTCCCTCCTCCTCTGCTTCTCTCCCTCCCTCCGGCAGCGCCGGGCCGCGGGAGGGGGAAGAGGCGGGAGGAAGGCTCAGACCGCGGGTTCGGGGTGGGGGCGATGCTCAGCGCCCCTAAAATGTTCCCTGCAGGGTCACAGCCGGAGGGAGGCGGGTCCGGATCCCTAAATCCCGAGGGATCGCCTGCCGCTTGTGGGGTCACACCCAGCCCTGTAGGGTGGGGTGTACAGCCCCACAGTGGGGTCACACACAATCCTTGTATGGTCACACCCAGCCCCACAGTGGGGTCACACCCAGCCCTTGTAGGGTGGGGTGTACAGCCCCACAGTGGGGTCACACCCAGCCCCACAGTGGGGTCACACCCAGCCCCACAGTGGGGTCACACCCAGTCCCATAATGGGGTCACACCCAGCCCCACAGTGGGGTCACACCCAGTCCCATAATGGGGTCACACCCAGCCCCACAGTGGGGTCACACCCAGCCCCATAATGGGGTCACACCCAGCCCTGTTCCTGCCCGGTGGATTTGGGGGATCCCTTCCCCACCAGGTGAATTTGGGGGGATCCCTTCCCCACCAGGTGGATTTGGGGGATCCCTTCCCCACCAGATGGATTTGGGGGACCCCATCCCCACCAGGTGGATTTGGGGGATCCCTTCCCCACCAGGTAGATTTGGGGGGATCCCTTCCCCACCAGGCGGATTTGGGGGACCCCATTCCCACCAGGTGGATTTGGGGGATCCCTTCCCCACCAGGTGGATTTGGGGGATCCCTTCCCCACCAGGTGGATTTGGGGGACCCCTTCCCCACCAGGTGGATTTGGGGGGATCCCTTCCCCACCAGGTGGATTTGGGGGATCCCTTCCCCACCAGGTGGATTTGGGGGACCCCATTCCCACCAGGTGGATTTGGGGGACCTCATTCCCCACCAGGTGGATTTGGGGGATCCCTTCCCCACCAGGTGGATTTGGGGGATCCCTTCCCCACCAGGTGGATTTGGGGGATCCCTTCCCCACCAGGTGGATTTGGGGGATCCCTTCCTCACCAGGTGGAATTTGGGGGACCCCTTCCCCACCAGGTGGATTTAGAGGGACCCCATTACCACCAAGTGGATTTAGGGGGATCCCTTCCCCACCAGGTGGATTTGGGGGATCCCTTCCCCACCAGGTGGATTTGGGGGGACCCCATTCCCACCAGGTGGATTTAGGGGGATCCCTTCCCCACCAGGTGGATTTTGGAGGATCCTTCCCCACCAGGTGGATTTGGGGGACCCCATTACCACCAGGTGGATTTGGGGGGACCCCATTCCCACCAGGTGCATTTTGGGGGATCCCTTCCCCACCAGGTGGATTTGGGGGACTCCATTCCCACCAGGTGGATTTGGGGGACCCCATTCCCACCAGGTGGATTTGGGGGGATCCCTTCCCCACCAGGTGGATTTTGGGGGATCCCTTCCCCACCAGGTGGATTTGGGGGATCCCTTCCCCACCAGGTGGATTTGGGGGACCCCATTCCCACCAAGTGGATTTAGGGGGATCCCTTCCCCACCAGGTGGATTTTGGGGATCCCTTCCCCACCAGGTGGATTTGGGGGACCCCATTCCCACCAGGTGGATTTGGGGGATCCCTTCCCCACCAGGTGGATTTGGGGGGATCCCTTCCCCACCAGGTGGATTTGGGGGGATCCCTTCCCCACCAGGTGGATTTGGGGGACCCCATTCCCACCAGGTGCATTTTGGGGGATCCATTCCCACCAGGTGGATTTGGGGGGATCCCTTCCCCATCAGGTGGTTTTGGGGGACCCCATTCCCACCAGGTGGATTTTGGGGATCCCTTCCCCACCAGGTGGATTTGGGGGACCCCATTCCCACCAGGTGGATTTGGGGGATCCCTTCCCCACCAGGTGGATTTGGGGGGATCCCTTCCCCACCAGGTGGATTTGGGGGGATCCCTTCCCCACCAGGTGGATTTGGGGGGATCCCTTCCTCACCAGGTGGATTTGGGGGATCCCTTCCCCACCAGGTGGATTTTGGGGATCCCTTCCCCACCAGGTGGATTTGGGGGGACCCCATTACCACCAGGTGAATTTGGGGGGATCCCTTCCCCACCAGGTGGATTTAGAGGGACCCCATTACCACCAAGTGGATTTGGGGGATCCCTTCCCCACCAGGTGGATTTGGGGGATCCCTTCCCCACCAGGTGGATTTGGGGGGATCCCTTCCCCACCAGGTGGATTTGGGGGGATCCCTTCCCCACCAGGTGGATTTGGGGGGACCCCATTACCACCAGGTGGATTTGGGGGGATCCCTTCCCCACCAGGTGGATTTGGGGGACCCCATTACCACCAGATGGATTTGGGGGATCCCTTCCCCACCAGTGGATTTGGGGGATCCCTTCCCCACCAGGTGGATTTGGGGGATCCTTCCCCACCAGGTGGATTTGGGGGATTCCTTCCCCATCAGGTGGATTTGGGGGACCCCATTCCCACCCGGTGGATTTGGGGAGATCCCTTCCCCATCAGGTGGATTTGGGGGGATCCCTTCCCCACCAGGTGGATTTGGGGGACCCCATTCCCACCAGGTGGATTTGGGGGGATCCCTTCCCCACCAGGTGGATTTTATGGGAGCAGAGTGACTTTTCCAGGCGTCAGCAGCGCATGGAACTCCCCGAGATGGAGAAATCCCAAATGGAAGAGCCCGGGAAGCTGCTTCTTCCTGGGGTTAATTAACACCCACTGCTTAATGAGCAGGAGGGGGAACAGCCTGTCCTGAAATCCCAAAATCTCCAAATCCCAAAATCCTGGCCCAGCACAAAGCCGGCCTTGTTCCCAAAGCCTGGGATCAGGGGTCACACGAGGCTCCCTTGGCCCCTCTAAAATCTGGGAAAAATCAAATTAAAACCAGGATTGGGTTCGGGAGCGCTTGGAGCTGCACTGGCAGGGTTGGCACAGGGATTTGGGGCAGGGAATGGGGGATGGATTCGGGATTTGGGGCAGGGAATGGGAGATGGATTTGGGATTTGGGGTAGGGAATGGGAGATGGATTTGAGACTTGGGGCAGGGAATGGGAGATGGATTTGAGACTTGGGGCAGGGAATGGGATTGTGAAGGGGCAGGGAATAGGGGATGGATTCAGGATTTGGGGCAAGGAAGGGGGGGTGGATTCAGGATTTGGGGCAGGGAATGGGGGATGGATTCAGGATTTGGGGCAGGGAATGGGGGACGGATTCAGGATTTGGGGCAGGGAATGGGGGATGGATTCGGGATTTGGGGCAGGGAATGGGGGATGGATTCGGGATTTGGGGCAGGGAATGGATTCAGGATTTGGGGCCAGGAGAGGACTGTGATGTGGCGGGGAATGAGGGATGGATCTGGGATTTGGGACAGGGAAAAGAATTGTGAAGGGGCAGGGAATAGGGGATGGATTCAGGATTTGGGGCAGGGAATGGGGGATGGATTCAGGATTTGGGGCAGGGAATGGGGGATGGATCCAATTCCGGCATCTCCTTCCCCTCTCCAGCCCCAAACTGGGACAAAACCCCCACGCATCCCAAGGACCTACAGCCAGCACATCCCAGGAAGGAAAAACCCCAAAATTCCCCTTTAAATTCCCATTTATCCCCACCGCTCCATCCCAGCACATCCCGGACACCCCCAGGGAAGGCAAAACCCCCCAAAAAATTCCCATTAAAACTCCCATTGCTTCCCCGCTGCTCCGTGCCCGCCCCGGCTGTCGCGCGTGTCCCCTGGCGCGGTGACATCGCCACCCCCCTGCAATTAGCGCGGGGCCGCGATTGATGTGACAGGCGGGAGTGGGAGCTTTTCATGGAAACGGGGACAAAAAAAATAAATAAATTAAAAAAAAAAAACCCTAAAGAGCTGACGGGAGGGAAAACCGCCCTCTCTCTTTATGCTGCGCTCGGCCTTCCCTTCCCCCAGCCTAGCTAGGCGCGGCTTAACTCCTGCCTGGCCAAAGCCGGGAGCGGGGCTCGCGTGCTGCCCCTTGGATGTGGAAATTCCCCTTTTAGCCGGGAAAAGGGTTTGTCTCGGGGTCCTGCGGGGTTTTATGGGATGGAGAGGGTGGGAATGGGGTTTCGCACCCGGGGGGAACAGCTGGGAACAAAATCCCCCAAATGGCCTCGTTTTTGTTGGGATCAGGGGTCAGGGGAGGGTTTGTTTTGTAAGGAGCCGCTTTTGTAACCAAATCCCGGCCCTAATTCCGTGGGGTTTGTCCCAGTTCCAGGAAAAGCGGCAGGATGTGGCTGTGAGGTTTTTTTGGGGATTTCTGTGGGATGTTGTGGGATCCCTCCTGGTCCCCTCTGCCTGGGGACTGCAAAATCCCAAATAATCGCCAGGAATAACACCCACAGGAAGAGAAAACCCAAAAATTCCCATTTATTCCCTGAATGAGGCGCCAGGGATGGCCAGGAATCCCACATCCCAATCCTGGCCATTCCTGTCCCCACCTGCCCCAAATCCCAAATCCCAAACTCCAAACCCCAAACACGAAATCCTAAGCCTCAAATCCCAAATCCCAAGCGCCAAATCCCAAACCCCAACCACAAAATCCCAAACCCCAGATCCCAAACCCCAAACACAAAATCCCAAACCCCAAACACAAAATCCCAAACCCCAAACACAAAATCCCAAACCCCAAACCCCAAACACAAAATCCCAAACCCCAAACCTCCCTGACCCTTCCAGGGTTTTCCTTTGGGGTCAAAGCAGGGATTTCACGGTGGACTTTTGGGAATGGGGCGGCCCCTGCTGCAGGGGAATCGGGATTTGTTCCCGGATTTTCGATCCCCTTGATCCCAAACCCCGTTCCAGCCTCTGGGGGTTAATTAGCCCGGAATTGATGAGGGGACAGGGAAAGGCCCCGAGCTTGGAATGTTAACGAGGGCCTCATTAGGATCGGGCGGGGTTAATTATGGGGTGCTTGGGGCTCATTAATTAATTATGGGGTGTTTGGGGCTCATTAATTATGGGGTGTTTGGGGACCCTTTATCCGTGCTGTCCCGGCCACCTGGATCAATTAATCCCTCGTTAATTGGCTCGGTTCATTAAGTGGCTCCCCCACGGTTTAATGGGGCCGGTGGGATGTTTGGGGGTCTCCGTTGTCTGCCTGGGGCCGTCCTGGGAACCCCAAAAACGCTGGGGGAGCCCCAAGTCCTGTCACCAATGGGGTGGGGACATCCTTGGGGACACAGGCCTGGAATGGGAACGCTCTGGATTTAGGGTCCAAGGAATGGGAATGCTCTGGATTTAGGGTCAAGGGATGTTCTGGATTCAGGGTCCAAGGAATGGGAACGCTCTGGATTTAGGATCAAGGAACATTCTGGATTTAAGGTCCAAGGAAAGGAAATGGTCTGGATTTAGGATCTGAGGAATGGCAACATTCTGGATTTAGGGTCAAGGAATGGGAACGTTCTGGATTTAGGATCTGAGGAATAGGAATGTTCTGGATTTAAGGTTAAGGAATGTTCTGGATTTAGGATCCAAGGAATGGGAACACTCTGGATTTAGGGTCAATGAATATTCTGGATTTAGGAAACAAGGAATGGGAACGCTCTGGATTTAGGGTCCAAGGAATGGGAACGCTCTGGATTTAGGGTCCAAGGAACGGGAACACTCTGGATTTAGGATCCAAGGAATGGGAACTCTCAGGATTTAGGGTCCAAGGAATGGGAATGCTCTGGATTTAGGGTCCAAGGAATCTCTGGATTTATGATCTGAGGAATGGGAACACTCTGGATTTAGGGTCAATGAATGTTCTGGATTTAGGGTCGAAGGAATGGGAACGCTCTGGATTTAGGGTCCAAGGAATCTCTGGATTTAGGATCTGAGGAATGGGAACACTCTGGATTTAGGGTCAATGAATATTCTGGATTTAGGGTCCAAGGAATGGGAATGCTCTGGATTTAAGGTCCAAGGAATCTCTGGATTTAGGATACAAGGAATGGGAACACTCTGGATTTAGGGTCCAAGGAATCTCTGGATTTAGGGTCCAAGGAATGGGAACACTCTGGATTAAGGGTCAATGAATGTTCTGGATTTAGGGTCCGAGGAATGGGAACACTCTGGATTTAGGATCTGAGGAATGGGAACAGTCTGGATTTAGGGCCAATGAATGTTCTGGATTTAGGGTCCGAGGAATGGGAACTCTCGGGTTTTAGGATCCTCAGAATGGTACATTGTGGATTTAGGGTTCAAGGAATGGGAACACTCTGGATTTCGGTCCAAGAAAAGGGAATGCTCAGGTTTAGGGCCCAAGGAATGGGAACACTCTGGATTTAGGATCTGAGGAATGGGAAAATTCTGAATTTTTTCCTGGGATCCTCTGGGATGGATTCTCCATCCCATTCCATTGATGTTCCAGGATGGATTCTCCATCCCATTCCTGTTGGGATGTTCCAGGATGGATTCTCCATCCCATTCCATTGATATTCCAGGATGGATTCTCCATCCCATTCCCAGGGGATGTTCCAGGATGGATTCTCCATCCCATCCCTGTTGGGATGTTCCAGGATGGATTCCCCATCCCATTCCCATGGGGGATGTTCCAGGATGGATTCTCCATCCCATTCCATTGATGTTCCAGGATGGATTCCCCATCCCATTCCCATGGGGGATATTCCAGGATGGATTCCCCATCCCATTCCCATGTGGGATGTTCCAGGATGGATTCTCCATCCCATTCCATTGATGTTCCAGGATGGATTCTCCATCCCATTCCCATGTGGGATGTTCCAGGATGGATTCTCCATCCCATTCCATTGATGTTCCAGGATGGATTCCCCATCCCATTCCCATGGGGGATATTCCAGGATGGATTCCCCATCCCATTCCCATGTGGGATGTTCCAGGATGGATTCTCCATCCCATTCCATTGATGTTCCAGGATGGATTCTCCATCCCATTCCCATGTGGGATGTTCCAGGATGGATTCTCCATCCCATTCCTATGGGATATTCCAGGATGGATTCTCCATCCCATTCTCATGGGATGTTCCAGGATGGATTCCCCATCCCATTCCATTGATGTTCCAGGATGGATTCCCCATCCCATTCCTATGGGATGTTCCAGGATGGATTCTCCATCCCATTCCATTGATATTCCAGGATGGATTCTCCATCCCATTCCAAGGGGATATTCCAGGATGGATTCTCCATCATTATCATCATGGGATGATAAGGGCTGATAAGAAATGAGGTTGATGATAAAGGTTGAAAATGGCTAATAAGGGAGTATAAGACATGATAAGGGGTGATAAGGGGTGATAAGGGGTGATAAGGAATGATATGGGATTATAAGGGATGGTAAGACTTTATAATGGGAGATAAGGGATGATAAGAAATGATAAGAAATGATAAGAGGTTGTAAGGAGTGATAAGGGTAGAGAAGTAATGATAAGACTTGATAAGGGGTGATAAGGGATTATAAAAGATGATAGCTGATGGTAAGGGATTATAAAACGTGATAAGGGCTGATAAGGGGTGATAAGAGATAAAAGATAAGGATTTATCCCATCCTGATCTATTATCCCTGCAGGCAGATCCATTTCCTGGGCCCTTATCTCACTTTTCCCAGCGCTCCCGATATTCCAGCCCTGCACTGCTCCATCCTCATCCCAGCGGGCATCTGAGGGTGGGGGGCACAGCTCGGGGGCATTGGGGAGCCCTGAGTTGTGTTTTGTTTTATATTTTATATTTCATTTCATTCCATTTAATTTAATTTGATTTTGTTGTATTCTATTGCATTTTATATTTTATATGTTATGTTTCATATATGTTATATTTTATATTTTATATTTTATATTTTATATTTTATATTTTTATTTTATATTTCATATGTTATATTTTATATTTTATATTTCATGTTTTATATTTTATATTTTATATTTTATATTTTATATTTTATATTTTATATTTTATATTTTATATATGTTATATGTTATGTGTTATCTTATTTTATTTTATTTTATTTTTACTCGATTTTTAATGTTTTATATTTTGTATTTTATTTTAGTCTATCATGTTTTCTGTTTTCTATTTTCTGTTTCCTGTGTTATATTTTACATTCTATATTTTATTTTATTCTATTCCCCTGGGGCTCGGGGACAGGGGGACAGGGCAGGTGGGGACAGAGGACCCCACAGTTGGGGACAGGGCAGCCATGGTGGGGACACAGCAGCCATGGGGACAGGCGACCCCACAGCTGGGGACAGGGGACACAACAGCCATGGGGACAAGAGGACAGTGGAGATGGGGACAGGAGGACCCCACAGTTGGGGACAGGGGACACAGCAGCCATGGGGGGACACGGTAGCCATGGGGGGACACCACAGCTGGGGACAGGGGATAGGGCAGTTGGGGACAGGGGGACACAGCAGCCATGGGGACAGGGGACGGGGCAGCCATGGAGGGACACAGCAGCCATGGGGACAGGGCAGTTGGGGACAGGGAACATGGCAGCCATGGGGGGACACAGCAGCCTTGGGGACAGGGGACCCCATAGCTGGGGACAGGGGGGACAACAGCCATGGGGACACGGCAGCCATGGGGAGACACCACAGCTGGGTACACGGCAGCCATGGGGGGACACGGCAGCCATGGGGACAGGGGACAGGGCAGTTGGGGACAGGGGACACAGCAGCCATAGGGACAGGGGACGGGGCAGCCATGAAGGGACTCAGCAGCCATGGGGACAGGGGACCCCACAGCTGGGGACAGGGGACACAACAGCCATGGGGACACGGCAGCCATGGGGGGACACCACCTCTGGGGAAAGGGGATAGGGCAGTTGGGGACAGGGGGACAGGGCAGCCATGGGGACGTTGCTGTTGGGGACAGGGCAGTTGGGGACAGGGGGACAGGGTAGCCATGGGGGGACACAACAGCCATGGGGACAGGACAGCTGGGGACAGGGGACACAGCAGCCATGGGGGGACACCACAGCTGGGGACAGGGGATAGGGCAGTTGGGGACAGGGGGACACAGCAGCCATGGGGACAGGGGACGGGACAGCCATGGAGGGACACAGCAGCCATGGGGACAGGGCAGTTGGGGACAGGGCAGCCATGGGGGGACACAGCAGCCTTGGGGACAGGGGACCCCATAGCTGGGGACAGGGGGGACAACAGCCATGGGGACACGGCAGCCATGGGGGGACACCACAGCTGGGGACAGGGCAGCCATGGGGGGACACAGCAGCCATGGGGACAGGGGACAGGGCAGCCATGGGGACAGGGCAGCCATGGAGGGACACAGCAGCCATGGGGACAGGGCAGCCATGGGGACGTTGCTATTGGGGACAGGGGGACAGGGCAGCCATGGGGGGACACTGCAGCCATGGGGACAGGGCAGCTGGGGACAGGGGACACAGCAGCCATGGGGACAGGGGGACAGGGCAGCCATGGAGGGACACAGCAGCCATGGGGACATTGCAGCTGGGGACAGGGGACAAGGCAGCCATGGGGACGTTGCTATTGGGGACAGGGGACAGGGCAGCCATGGGGACAGGGGGACAGGGCAGCCATGGGGGGACACTGCAGCCATGGAGGCATTGCAGCAGGGGACAGGGGACACGGCAGCCGTGGGTACATTGCTGTTGGGGACAGGGGACATTGCAGTTGGGGACAGGGCAGCCATGGGGGGACAGGGTAGCCATGGGGACAGGGGACACAGCAGCCATGGAGGGACACGGCAGCCATGGGGACATTGCAGCTGGGGACAGGGGACACAGCAGCCATGGGGACAGGGGACAGGGCAGCCATGGGGACAGGGGACAGGGCAGCCATGGGGACAGGGCAGTTGGTGACAGGGGACAGGGCAGCCATGGGGACACTGCAGTTGGGGACAGGGGACACTGCTGTTGGGGACAAGGACAGGGACAGGGCAGCCCCGCCCCCGCGCGGCATCGCGGCCTTGAGGAGCTCTGTGGGCGCTGAAAGGAGCGGGGAGGGCGCCGAGGCTCTAATTGCGCTAATTACCGTAATTGGGGCCTCGGTCCCGCTCCAAGGTCAGCCCTGAGGCCTTGGCAGAGGGGGAGGGAGGGGCTGCGGACCCCCTGGAAACGGGAATGGGGGTTGGGAATGGGGGTTGGGAATGGGGGATTTGGGAATGGGAGATTGGGAATGGGAGATTGGGAATGTGGGATTGGAAATGTCCTGAAACCCCTGGAAATGGGAATGGGGGATTTGGGAATGTCCTGGAACCCCTGGAAATGGGAATGGGGGATTGGGAATGGGGGATTTGGGAATGGGGGATTGGGAATGGGAGATTGGGAATGGGGGATTTGGGAATGGGAGATTGGGAATGGGGGATTTGGGAATGTCCTGAAACGCCTGGAGATGGGAATGGGGGATTTGGGAATGGGGGATTGGGAATGGGAGACTGGAAATGGGAGATTGGGAATGGGAGATTGGGAATGGGGGATTGGAAATGTCCTGAAACCCCTGGAAATGGGGGATTTGGGAATGTCCAGATGGGAATGGGGGATTGGGAATGTCCTGGAAGCCCCGAAAATGGGAATGGGGGATATGGGAATGGGGGATTTGGGAATGGGGGATTGGGAACGTCCAGGAATCCCCAGAATGGGAATAGGGGGATTGGGAATGTCTTGGAACCCCTGGAAATGGGAATGGGGGATTTGGGAATGTCCAGGAATCCCCAGAATGGGAATAGGGGATTTGGGAATGTCCAGGAATCCCTGGAAATGGGAATGGGGGATTTGGGAATGTCCTGGAACCCCTGGAAATGGGAATGGGGGATTTGGGAATGGGGGATTTGGGAATGGGGGATTGGGAACGTCCAGGAATCCCCAGAATGGGAATAGGGGGATTGGGAATGTCTTGGAACCCCTGAAAATGGAAATGGGGGATTTGGGAATGTCCAGGAATCCCCAGAATGGGAATAGGGAATTTGGGAATGTCCTGGAACCCCTGGAGATGGGAATAGGGGATTTGGGAATGGGGGATTTGGGAATGGGGGATTTGGGAACGTCCAGGAATCCCCAGAATGGGAATAGGGGATTTGGGAATGTCCTGGAACCCCTGGAGATGGGAATGGGGGATTTGGGAATGTCCAGGAATCCCCAGAAATGGGAATGGGGGATTTGGGAATGTCCTGGAACCCCTGAAAATGGGAATGGGGGATTTGGGAATGGGGGATTTGGGAATGTCCAGGAATCCCCAGAATGGGAATGGGGGATTTGGGAATGTCCAGAAATCTCCAGAAATGGGAATGAGGGATTTGGGAATGTCCTGGAACCCTTGGAGGTGGGAATAGGGGATTTGGGAATGGGGGATTTGGGAATATTCAGAAACCACCCAGAAATGGGAATGGGGGATTTGGGAATGTCCAGGAATCCCCTGAAAATGGGAATGGGGGATTTGGGAATGTCCAAATGGGAATGGGGGTTTTGGGAATGTCCAGGAATCCCCAGAAATGGGAATGGGGGATTTGGGAATGTCCTGGAACCCCTGGAGATGGGAATAGGGGATTTGGGAATGGGGGATTTGGGAATATTCAGAAACCACCCAGAAATGGGAGTGGGGGATTTGGGAGCATTCAGGAACACATGGAAATGGGAATGGGGGATTTGGGAATATCCAAATGGGAATGGGGGTTTTGGGAATGTCCAGGAATCCCCAGAAATGGAAATAGGGGATTTGAGAATTTCTTGGAATCCCCAGAAATGGGAATGGTGGATTTGAGAATTTCCTGGAATCCCCAGAAATGGGAATGGGGGATTTGGGAATGGGGGATTGGGGAACAGGGGGTTTGGGAATGCCCAGGAACCCCTCAAGGCTCTGGAAGTGGGAATGAGGGATTTGGGAATGTCCAACTTTTCCATGGAAAAGAAGGTCCTGACCTCACTTCTCCATGGAAAAGGAACTGCTTTTCCCATTTTTCCATGGAAAAGGTGCTGCTTTTCCTGCTTTTCCATGGAACAGGAGCTGCTTTCCCATTTTTCCATGGAAAAGAAGGCCCTGACCTCACTTTTCCATGGAAAAGGAGCTGGATTTTCCAATTTTCTATGGAAAAGGAGATGCTTTCCCATTTTTCCATGGAAAAGGAGCTGGATTTTCCCATTTTTCCATGGAAAAGGAGCTGGATTTTCCCATTTTCCATGGAAAAGGAGCTGGATTTTCCACTTTTCTATAGAAAATAAGCCTCTTTCCCATTTTCCATGGAAAAGAAGCTTCTTTCCCTATTTTTCCATGGAAAAGGAGCTGGATTTTCCCATTTTTCCATGGAAAAGGAGCTGGATTTTCCACTTTTCCATGGAAAAGCAGCTGCTTTCCCATTTTCCATGGAACAGGAGCTGTTTTCCCTATTTTTCCTTGGAAAAGGAGCTGGATTTTCCCATTTTCCATGGAAAAGGAGCTGGATTTTCCACTTTTCTATAGAAAAGAAGCCACTTTCCCATTTTCCATGGAAAAGAAGGCCCTGACCTCACTTTTCCATGGAAAAGGAGCTGGATTTCCTATTTTTCCATGGAAAAGGAGCTGCTTTCCCATTTTCCCATGGAAAAGGAGCTGGATTTTCCACTTTTCCATGGAAAAGGAGCTGCTTTCCCTTTTCCATGGAACAGGAGCTGTTTTCCCTATTTTTCCATGGAAAAGGAGCTGAATTTTCCCATTTTCTATAGAAAAGAAGCCGCTTTCCCATTTTCCATGGAAAAGAAGGCCCTGACCTCGCTTTTCCATGGAAAAGGAGTTGCTTTCCACATTTTTCCATGGAAAAGGAGCTGCTTTTTCCATTTTCCATGGAAAGCAGCCCCAGGCCGGAGCTGGGCCCGGAGATCGAAGCCCTCCCCGTTAATTGCCTCCCCCGGCTCCTGCATAATGCACGAGCTGCTCCCCTGCCTCACCCTGCTTTTATTCTATTTTATTTTATTTTATTTTATTTTATTTTATTTTATTTTATTTTATTTTATTTTATTGTATTGTATTTTATTGTATTTTATTGTATTGTATTTTATTGTATTTTATTTTTTTATTATTTTATTTTAATTTAATTTAATTTAATTTTATTTTATTTTATTTTATTTTATTTTATTTTATTTTATTGTATTTTATTGTATTTTATTGTATTTTATTGTATTTTATTTTTTTATTATTTTATTTTATTTTATTTTATTTTTATTTTATTTTATTTTATTTTATTTTTCATTATTTTATTATTTTATTTTACTTTATTTTATTTTATTTTATTTTATTTTATTTTATTTTATTTTATTTTACTTTATTTTATTTTATTTTATTTTTTATTATTTTTTAGTATTTTATTTTATTTAATTTCATTTCATTTTTTATCGGCCCTTTTATATTATTTATCAGCCCCTCTTTTATTTTATTTATCAAATCCCCTTCTATCTATCAACCCCTTTTTTATTTATCCAGTCCTTTTTTAACCCTTTTAAATCTTATTTATCAACTCCCTTTTATTCATCAATCTTATTTTATTTTATTTTATTTTATTTTATTTTATTTTATTTTATTTTATTTTATTTTATTTTATTTTATTTTATTTTATTTTTTGGCCCTTTTATTTAATTTACCATCCCCTTTTATTGAATTTATCATTCCCTTTTATTTAATTTATCAACTCCTTTTATTTAATTTATCAGCCCCTTTTATTTAATTTATCAACCCCTTTTATTTAATTTATCAACTCCTTTTATTTAATTTATCAAGCGCTTTTATTGATTTATCAACTCCACTTTTCTTTTATTTATCAACCCCTTTTATTGAATTCATCAACTCATTTTATTTATCAGCTCCTCTTTTATTTAATTTATCAAATCCCCTTCCATTTATCGATCCCTCTTTTATTTATCAACTCGTTTTTAATCTTATTTATCAACCCCCTCTTATTTATCAAGCCCTTTTTTATCAACCTTATTATATTTTATTTTATTTTATTTTATTTATTTTTTATTTTTTAAATTTAATTTAATTTTATATTTTATTTTATTTTATTATTTTTTATTTTTTAAATTTAATCAAATTTTATATTTTATTTTATTTTATTATTTTTTATTTTTAAAATTTAATCTAATTTTATATTTTATTTTATTTTATTTTATTTATTTTTTATTTTTAAAATTTAATTTATTTTATATTTTATTTTATTTTTATTTTATTTCTTTTTTATTTTTAAAATTTAATTTAATTTTATATTTCTTTTCTTTTATTTATTTATTTTTCATTTTTAAAATTTAATTTATTTTATATTTTATTTTATTTTATTTATTTTTTATTTTTAAAATTTAATTTAATTTTATATTTTATTTTATTTATTTATTTGTTATTTTTAAAATTTAATTTAATTTTATATTTTATTTTATTAATTTTTTATTTTTAAAATTTAATTTAATTTTATATTTATTTTACTTTATTTTCATTTTATTTTATTTATTTATTTTTTATTTTTAAAAATTAATTTAATTTTATATTTTATTTTATTTTATTTTATTTTATTTTATTTTATTTTATTTCATTTTATTTCATTTTATTTTATTTTAATTACCAACCACTTTCATCTCTCGGCCCCGTGGATCCTCGGGCTCCCTTTTGCATTTCCAACATTGGGAATTCCGGAATTCCTCCCTGTCCCTCGTGTCCCCTGCTTAGCGGTGACAGCTGGCAGGGAGGGGACAAGATGGGGACAATGTCCTCAGCAGATTG
Source organism: Setophaga petechia (assembly GCA_024362935.1). NCBI lineage: Eukaryota > Metazoa > Chordata > Aves > Passeriformes > Parulidae > Setophaga > Setophaga petechia. Next base: position 17,455,937 of record JANCRA010000016.1, read on the forward strand.
TCACACCCCAAATTTGTCCCCTGGTAACTGTGGGAGGGGACAAATCGAGGACAGTGTCCCCAACACTTCCCCTTGTCCCAGACTTGTCCCCTTGATGATGGTGGCCTGCAGGGAGGGGACAGGGCGGGGACAATGTCCCCAGCAGATTGTCACATCCCAGATTTGTCCCCTGATTAAAGGTGACAGCCTGGAGGAAGGGGACAAATCGAGGACAGTGTCCCCAGCATTTCCCCTTGTCCCAAATTTGTCCCCTGGTTAATGGTGACAGCCTGCAGGGAGGGGACAGGGCGGGGACAATGTCTCAGGGACACCTGCATGGCCTCCAAGACAGGGAAAGTGTCCCCAATGTGTCCCCGTGTCCCAGACTTGATGACGGTGGCCTGCAGGGAGGGGACAGAGCAGGAACGGTGTCCCCAGCATTGTCCCAGATTTGTCCCCTGTTTGATGGTGGCAAGCCTGCGGGGTGGGGACAAACTGGGGACAATGTCCTCAGCAGATTGTCACATCCCAAACTTGTCCCCTGGTAACGGTGGGGGACTGGAGGGAAGGGACAAATCGAGGACAGTGTCCCCAACACTTCCCCTTGTCCCAGATTTGTCCCCTGGTTAATGGTGACAGTCTGCAGGGAGGGGACAGGGCGGGGACAGTGTCCCCAACACTTCCCCTTGTCCCAAATTTGTCCCCTTGATGATGGTGGCCTGCAGGGAGGGGACAGAGTGGGGACAATGTCCTCAACAGATTGTCACATCCCAGGTTTGTCCCCTGGTTAACGGTGACAGCCTGGAGGGAGGGGACAAATCGAGGACAGTGTCCCCAACACTTCCCCTTGTCCCAGATTTGTCCCCTGTTTGATGGTGACAGCCTGCAGGGAGGGGACAAATCGAGGACAGTGTCCCCTTGTCCCAGATTTGTCCCCTGGTTAATGGTGACAGCCTGCAGGGAGGGGACAGAGCGGGGACAATGTCTCAGGGACACCTGCATGGCCTCCAAGACAGGGAAAGTGTCCCCAACGTGTCCCCATGTCCCAAACTTGTCCCCTTGGTGACGGTGGCCTGCAGGGAGGGGACAGAGCAGGAACAGTGTCCCCAATACTCTCCCTTGTCCCAGGCTTGTCCCGTGTGATGGTGACAGGGAGGGGACAGAGTGGGGACAGTGTCTCAGGGACACCTGCACGGCCCCCAAGAGCGTGGCTTGGGGACCAGGCCAGGGACAGTGTCCCCAGCATGTCCTGGTCACCACGGCCTCTCCCTGAGCCCTGTGACACTGATGAATGTCACAATGTCACCGCGGTGCCACCCTCTCTGGGAGGACATGGCAGCATCCCCAGCCCAGCACAGCATGCCACCCTGTGTCCCTCTGAGCTGCCACCACCCCTGGGCCACCTCGTGTCCCCTCCCTGCCACCCTTGGGGACAGGAACTGGGATCAGAGCCTGTTGGGGGATCTGGCCACTGTCACCACCCCCTGGCCACCTCGTGTCCCCTCCCTGCCACCCTCGGGGACAGGGAATGGGGTCAGAGCCCTTCAGGAGGATCTGGTGACTGCCACCATCCCCTCGGCCACCTCTGAGCTGCCACCACCCCTGGGCCACCTCCTGTCCCCTCCCTACCACCCTTGGGGACAGGAACTGGGGTCAGAGCCCTTCAGGGGGATCTGGTGACTGTCACCACCCCTGGGCCACCTCGTGTCCCAACTCTGCCACCCTTGGGGACAGGAACGGGGGTCAGAGCCCACCCGGGAGGATCTGGTGACTGTCACCACCCCGTTGGCCACCTCGTGTCCCCTCCCTGCCATCCCCCCCATCCACGGGGACAGGGATCAAAGGCTGTTGGGGAATCTGTGACTGCCGCCATCCTTGGGCCACCTCCTGTCCCCTCCCTGCCACCCTTGGGGACAGGGATTGGGATCAGAGCCCTTCAGGGGGATCTGGTGACTGCCACCACCCCTGGGCCACCTCCTGTCCCAACTCTTGGGGACAGGAACTGGGACCAGAGCCCTTCAGGGGGATCTGGCCACTGTCACCACCCCTGGGCCACCTCTGAGCTGCCACCACCCCTGGGTCACCTCCTGTCTCCTCCCTGCCACCCTGGGGACAGGGACTGGGACCAGAGCCCTTCAGGGGGATCTGGTGACTGCCACCATCCCCTCGGCCACCTCTGAGCTGTCACCACCCCTTGGCCACCCCCTGTCCCCTCCCTACCATCTTTGGGGACAGGGACTGGGACGGGAGCCACCGGCATTAATTAATGAACTCGTTAATTGCCGGCAGCTGCCGCCCCCCCCGCTCTGCTCACGGCCCGGCGGGTGCGAGACGGCGCGTCTGGCCCGGCAGCGCCGCCCGGCACGGCACGGGTTAAAAACCGGGATTCATCCTGAAAAACCCGGGATTTGGGGCTTGAAAAACTGGGATTCAAGGATAAAAACCGGGATTTGGGATGAAAATCTGGGATTCAGGGAGGAAAAGCTGGAATTCCTTGATAAAAACCTGGAATTCGGAGATGAAAAGCTGGAATTAGGGGGGATAAAAAACTGGGATTCGAGGATAAAAACCGGCATTGGGGATAAAAACCTGGGATTCAGGGAGGAAAAACTGGAATTTCTTGATAAAAACCTGGAATTCGGAGATGAAAAGCTGGAATTAGGGGGGATAAAAAACAGGGATTCCTGGATAAAAACCGGGATTTGGGGATAAAAAAACTGGGATTCAGGGATGAAAAGCTGGAATTCCTTAATAAAAACCTGGAATTCGGAGATGAAAAGCTGGAATTAGGGGGGATAAAAAACTGGGATTCAAGGATAAAAACCAGGATTTGGGGATAAAAAAACTGGGATTCAGAGATGAAAAGCTGGAATTAGGGGGATAAAAAACTGGGATTCAAGGATAAAAACCGGGATTTGGGATAAAAAACTGGGAAAACTGGAATTGGCGGGATAGAAAACTGGAACTCAGGGATAAAAAACTGAAATTCAGGGATGTAACAATTCCCAGATAAAAGGTTGGAATTCAGGGATAAAAAGCTGGAGTTTGGGTACAAAAAGCTGGAATTGGGGGATAAAAAGCTGGAATTCCTGGCTGAAGAACTGGGATTAGGGGGTAAAAAGCTGGGATTTAGGGATAAAAAGCTGGAACTGGGGGGATAAAAAGCTGGAATTCAGGGTTGAAAAACCAGGATTGGGGATTTGAAAAGCTCAAATTCAAGGATGAAAAACCGGGATTGGGGGATAAAAAATTGAGATTCAGGGATGAAAAGCTGGAATTCCTGGATACAAAGCTGGAATTCAGGGATAAAAAACTGGAATTCCTGGATATTAAACTGGGATTGAGGGGTAAAAAACTGGAATTCGGGGATATAACCCTGGAATTCCCAGATAAAAGGTTGGAATTCAGGGATAAAGAGCTGGAATTGGGGGATAAAAAACTGGGATTGGGGAGTTGAAAAGCCGGAATTCAGGGATAAAAAGTTGGAATTTCTGTATCAAAAACTGGAATCTGGGGGGATAAAAAGCTGGAATTCAGGGATAAAAGCTGGAATTCCTGGATAAAAAGCTGGGATGGGGGGTTAAAAGCTGGAATTCAGGCATAAAAAATTGGGATTCATGGACAAAAAGCTGGAATTTGTGTACAAAAACCTGGAATTGGGGGTTTAAAAGCTGAAATTCGGGGATGTAATCTGGAGCTGGGGGATCAAACCCTGGAATTTAGGGATAAAAATCAGGAATTCAGGGATAAAAACCCGGAATTCCTGGATAAAAATCTGGAATCTGGGGGGATGAATAGCTGGAATTCAGGGATAAAAAAATTGGGATTCATGGACAAAAAGCTGGAATTTATGTATAAAAACCTGGAATTGGGGGTTTGAAAAGCTGAAATTCGGGGATGTAATCTGGAGCTGGGGGATCAAACCCTGGAATTTAGGGATAAAAATCAGGAATTCAGGGATAAATAACCGGGATTCCTGGATCAAAAACTGGAATCTGAGGGGATGAATAGCTAGAATTCAGGGATAAAAATTGGGATTCATGGACAAAAAGCTGGAATTTGTGTACAAAAACCTGGAATTGGGGGTTTGAAAAGCTGAAATTCAGGGATGTAATCTGGAACTGGGGGATCAAACCCTGGAATTTAGGGATAAAAATCAGGAATTGAGGGATAAATAACCGGGATTCCTGGATAGAAATCTGGAATTCCTGGATGAAGCCGCGCTCGCCGCTCTGTGCGTGCGGCCCCGCGGGCTCCTCAGATCGCGCCCGGCGCGGCTGTCACCCGCTGTCACTCCGTGTCACCCGGCGCCACCTCAGTGCCACCCCCGGCGCCGCGGGGCGGGCTCTGACCTGAACCCGGGCCCGTGGCGCTCCCGTGTCCCTGCTGTGTCCCTCTCGTGACACTTCGGTGTCGCTCCCAGGGGTGGCTTTGTCCTGAACCCAGGTCTGTGTCACTCCCGTGTCCCTCTCGTGTCACTCCCGTGTCCCTTCCATGTCATTCCCATGTCCCTCTACTGTCCCTCCCGTGTCCCTGCTGCGTCCCTTTCATGTCACTTTGGTGTCGCTCCCAGGGGTGGCTCTGTCCTGAACCCCAGATCTGTGTCACTCCCGTGTCCCTCTCGTGTCGCTCCCGTGTCCCTCCTGCGTCCCTTTCATGTCACTTTGGTGTCGCTCCCAGGGGTGGCTCTGTCCTGAACCCAGGTCTGTGTCCCTTCCATGTCCCTCCTGTGTCATTCCCATGTCCCTCTCTTGTGGCTCCCGTGTCCCTCCCACGTCACTCCCATGTCCCTCTGGTGTCACTTATCCCGTGTCCCTCCTGTGTCCCTTTCGTGTCACTTCGGTGTCACTCCCAGGGGTGGCTTTGTCCTGAACCTCAGGTCCATGTCCCTCCCGTGTCCTTTCCATGTCATTCCCATGTCCCTCCTGTGTCACTCCCATGTCCCTCTCGTGTCACTCCCATGTCCTGCCCATGTCATTCCCCTGTTCCTCTTGTGTCACTTATCCCGTGTCCCTCCTGTGTCCCTTTCGTGTCACTTCGGTGTCACTCCCAGGGGTGGCTTTGTCCTGAACCTCAGGTCCATGTCCCTCCCGTGTCCTTTCCATGTCATTCCCATGTCCCTCCTGTGTCCCTCCCGTGTCCTCCCAGCACTCCAGGGGTGGCTCTGTCCTGCCCCCCCTCCCGTGTCCCTCCTGTGTCACTCTCGTGTCCCTTCCATGTCCCTTCCTGCACTGCAGGGGTGGCTTTGTCCTGAACCCGTCCTGTGTCCCTCCCGTGTCCCTCCCGTGTCCCTCAGTGTCCCTCAGTGTCCCTCCCGTGTCCCTCCCGTGTCCCTCAGTGTCCCTCAGTGTCCCTCAGTGTCCCTCAGTGTCCCTCAGTGTCCCTCCCGTGTCCCTCAGTGTCCCTCAGTGTCCCTCAGTGTCCCTCAGTGTCCCTCCCGTGTCCCTCAGTGTCCCTCAGTGTCCCTCAGTGTCCCTCCCGTGTCCCTCAGTGTCCCTCAGTGTCCCTCCCGTGTCCCTCCCGTGTCCCTCAGTGTCCCTCAGTGTCCCTCAGTGTCCCTCAGTGTCCCTCAGTGTCCCTCAGTGTCCCTCCCGTGTCCCTCAGTGTCCCTCAGTGTCCCTCCCGTGTCCCTCAGTGTCCCTCAGTGTCCCTCCCGTGTCCCTCAGTGTCCCTCAGTGTCCCTCAGTGTCCCTCCCGTGTCCCTCCCGTGTCCCTCCCGTGTCCCTCAGCGTCCCTCAGTGTCACTCAGTGTCCCTCAGTGTCCCTCAGCGTCCCTCCCGTGTCCCTCAGTGTCCCTCAGTGTCCCTCCCGTGTCCCTCAGTGTCCCTCCCGTGTCCCTCAGTGTCCCTCAGTGTCCCTCAGTGTCCCTCCCGTGTCCCTCAGTGTCCCTCCCGTGTCCCTCAGTGTCCCTCCTTGTCCCTCAGTGTCCCTCCCGTGTCCCTCCCGTGTCCCTCCCGTGTCCCTCAGTGTCCCTCAGTGTCCCTCAGTGTCCCTCCCGTGTCCCTCCCGTGTCCCTCCCGTGTCCCTCCCGTGTCCCTCAGTGTCCCTCAGTGTCCCTCAGCGTCCCTCCCGTGTCCCTCAGTGTCCCTCAGTGTCCCTCAGTGTCCCTCAGTGTCCCTCCCGTGTCCCTCCCGTGTCCCTCCCGTGTCCCTCAGCGTCCCTCCCGTGTCCCTCAGTGTCCCTCAGTGTCCCTCAGTGTCCCTCAGTGTCCCTCCCGTGTCCCTCCCGTGTCCCTCAGTGTCCCTCAGTGTCCCTCAGTGTCCCTCCCGTGTCCCTCAGTGTCCCTCCCGTGTCCCTCCCGTGTCCCTCAGTGTCCCTCAGTGTCCCTCAGTGTCCCTCCCGTGTCCCTCAGTGTCCCTCCCGTGTCCCTCAGTGTCCCTCAGTGTCCCTCAGTGTCCCTCCTTGTCCCTCAGTGTCCCTCAGTGTCCCTCCCGTGTCCCTCAGTGTCCCTCAGTGTCCCTCAGTGTCCCTCAGTGTCCCTCAGTGTCCCTCCCGTGTCCCTCCCGTGTCCCTCCCGTGTCCCTCCGGTGTCCCTCAGTGTCCCTCCCGTGTCCCTCCCGTGTCCCCTCAGTGTCCCCGGCACCGCAGGGGTGGCTGTTCCCTTCCGTGACCTGCCAGCCTCTGGAATCGCGAGCCCAAAGCTCCGGAGCCCCCGGGGATGGAAATCTGGGAATCTGCCCGGCAACAGCCGGAGAAACGCGGGAATCAGCGCTTTTCCCGGGAATCAGCGCTTTTCCCGGGAATCAGCGCTTTTCCCGGGAATCGGCGCTTTTCCCGGGAATCAGCGCTTTTCCCGGGAATCAGCGCTTTTCCCGGGATTCTTTCCCGGGGTTTTGCTCGCTGGGGACAGGCGCTGTGACAGAAGGTGACACCGAGGGAGCCAAAAGCTCCCCCGAGCGGGATGATCCCAATCCATCCCGAGGGATTCCAGCAAAGGGAGCCAGAATTCCAGGCGGGAATCAGGCCAGGGCTGCTCTGCCTGGATCCCCCCCTGTCCCTGCGTGCTCTGATCCCAAAAATCCTGGAAGGATTTCCGTGGGAAGGGAATCCAGAGCTGATCCCATTCCATGGGCACCTCCCAGATATCCCAAACTGCTCCCATCCCATTCCATGGGCACTTCCCAAATATCCCAAACTGCTCCCATCCCATATCCATGGGCACTTCCCAAATATCCCAGACTGCTCCAATCCCATTCCATGGGCACTTCCCAAATATCCCAGACTGCCCTGATCCCATTCCATGGATGTTTCCCACTATCTCGTTCATGCTCCCATCGCAAAAATCCCGGAATGATTTCTGTGGGAAGGGAAACTGGAGCTAATCCCATTCCATGGGCTCTTCCCAAATATCCCAGACTGCTCCAATCCCATTCCATGGGCACTTCCCAAATATCCCAGACTGCTCCAATCCCATTCCATGGATGTTTCCCACTATCTCGTTCATGCTCCCATCCCAAAAATCCCAGAATTGTTTCTGTGGGAAGGGAAACTGGAGTTGATCCCATTCCATGGGCGCTTCCCAAATATCCCAGACTGCTCCAGGCCTCAGCTAAGCTCAGCTTGGCTGAGCCAAGCTTAGCCAAACTCTCCCTATGAATTCCAGCTGGGAATTCCAGCCCTGCTCACATTGTTCCAACGCCTTGGAACATTCCCGGCTCCGGGCTCAACGCTGGGACGTTCGGTTGCGGATTTTTCCCGATTTTCTTTCACATTCCTGGTTTTCCAGCTCTCACCCTCACCCCTGCCGTGGTTGTTTCCATTTCCCAAAAAAACCTGAGCCGCTTTTCCCGGCAGCTGCTCTCGTTGGGAAAACAAAGCATCCCAAAAAACCTCCACCCCTAAAAAAAACCCCAAATCCAACAGGAGCCCCAGAATTCCCTCCTGGAATTCGTTTCCCTGCTTTGTTTTCCAGGAAGGAAAACTCCCCCCAAACCAGGAATTCGCAGCTCGTTCCTGGTGGGGGTGGAGGGGAAAAAACATTCCCGGTGCCCCCGAGGCGGCGGCTCCAAAATCCGGGATTGTTCGGAGCATCCCTGGATCCCGCCGAGCATCCGCCGAGCATTCCCAGCGCCTTCATTCCCGGCCGCCCTGAGCACCTCATTAACGAGGGGCATTAATTATTCACGGCGCGCGCTGATTAGCGGCGCCTGCAGCCGGAATAATTTGTTTTTCCATCAACACTTCCCGGTCCCCAGCGGAGCTGCGGGAAGGAATCGCTGCCGGCTGGGAGAGGCCGCGGCTGGATCGGGAATGGCAGCCCGGAATTGCTGGGATATCCGGGAATAACCCTGGGAATGGCATCCCGAAATTGCTGGGATATCTGAGAATGGCAGCCCGGAATTGCTGGGATATCCGGGAATGGCTTTGGGATATCTGGGAATGGCAGCCTGGAATTGCTGGGATATCTGAGAATGGCTCTGGGATATCCGGGAATGGCAGCCCGGAATTGCTGGGATATCCAGGAATGGCAACCTGGAATTGCTGGGATATCCGGGAATGGCAGCCCGGAATTGCTGGGATATCCGGGAATAACCCTGGGAATGGCATCCCGAAATTGCTGGGATATTTGAGAATAGCAACCTGGAATTGCTGGGATATCCGGGAATGGCAGCTTCACATCCCTGGGATATCTGGGAATAGCAGCCTGTAATTGCTGGGATATCCAGGAATGGCTCTGGGATATCCAGGAATGGCAGCCTGGAATTGCTGGGATATCCGGGAATGACTTTGGGATATCTGGGAATGGCAGCTCCACATCCCTGGGATATCTGGGAATAGCAGCCTGGAATTGCTTGGATATCCGGGAATAACCCTGGGAATGGTATCCCCGAAATTGCTGGAATATCCAGGAATGGCAACCTGGAATTGCTGGAATATCCGGGAATGACTTTGGGAATGGTAGCCCGGAATTGCTGGGATATCCGGGAATGGCAGCCCGGAATTGCTGGGATATCTGGGAATGGCAGCTCCACATCCCTGGGATATCTGGGAATGGCAGCCCCGGAATTGCTGGGATATCCAGGAATGGCAGCCTGAAATTCCTGGGATATCTGAGAATGGCTCTGGGATATCCGGGAATGGCAGCTTGGAATTGCTGGGATATCCGGGAATGACTTCGGGATATCTGGGAATGGCAGCTCCACATCCCTGGGATATCTGGGAATGGCAGCTTGGAATTGCTGGGATATCCGGGAATGGCAGCATGAAATTCTTGGGATATTTGGGAATGGCAGCTCCACATCTCTGAGATATAAGGGAATAGCCCTGGGATATCCAGGAATGGCTCTGAGATATTTGGGAATGGCTCTGGGATATCCAGGAATGATGCTGGGATACCTTGGGATCAGCGTTCCCCCCACGGCTCCAATTCCAGCTGGGAAGATCCAGGAGGAGCTGCCGGTCCCTGAACCACCCCAGGACCCTTTGGAAGGGACCCCCAGACCCGGATAAACCTGGGAATGATCCGGGATAAACCTGGGAACTGTCAGGGATAAATCCAAAAGCGAGTCAGGATAAATCCAGGAGTGATTCTGGATAAATGTGGGAATGATCCAGGATAAATCCAGGAGCAATCTTGGATAAATTCAGGAGCGATTTGGGATAAATCCAGGAGCAATCTGGGATAAATTCTGGAGCAATCTGGGATAAATCCAGGGGCAATTTGGGATAAACCCTGGAGCAATCTGGGATAAATCCAGGAGCAATCTGGGATAAATCCAGGAGTGATTTGGGATAAATTCAGGAGTGATTTGGGATAAATCCAGGAGCAATCCTGGGTAAATCCAGGAGCAATTTGGGATAAACACTGGAGCAATCTGGGATAAATCCAGGAGTGATTTGGGATAAATTCAGGAGTGATTTGGGATAAATCCAGGAGCAATCCTGGGTAAATCCAGGAGCAATTTGGGATAAACACTGGAGCAATCTGGGATAAATCCAGGAGTGATTTGGGATAAATTCAGAAACAATCTGGGGTAAATCTAGGAGTGATTTGGGATAAATCCAGGAGTGATTTGGGATAAATCCAGGAGCAATCTGGGATAAATCCAGGAGCAATTTGGGATAAACCCTGGAGTGATTTGGAATAAATTCAGGAGCAATCTGGGATAAATTCTGGAGCAATCCAGGATAAATCCAGGAGCAATCTGGGATAAATCCAGGAGCAATCTGGAATAAATCCAAGAGTGATTTGGGATAAATCCTGGAGCAATTTGGGATAAACCCTGGAGTGTTTTGGAATAAATCCAGGAGGAATCTGGGATAAATTCTGGAGCAATCTGGGATAAATTCTGGAGCAGTCCTGGATAAATCCAGGAGCAATCTGGGATAAATCCAGGAGCAATCTGGGATAAATTCAGGAGTGATTTGGGATAAATCCAGGAGTGATTTGGGATAAATCCAGGAGTGATTTGGGATAAATTCTGGAGCAATTTGGGATAAATCCAGGAGTGATTTGGGATAAACCCTGGAGCAATCTGGGATAAATCCAGGAGTGATTTGGGATAAATCCAGGAGCAATCTGGGGTAAATCTAGGAGTGATTTGGGATAAATTCAGGAGTGATTTGGGATAAATCCAGGAGCAATCTGGGATAAATCCAGGAGTGATTTGGGATAAATCCAGAAACAATCTGGGGTAAATTCAGGAGTGATTTGGGATAAATCCAGGAGTGATTTGGATAAATCCAGGAGCAATCTGGGATAAGTCCAGAAGCAATCTGGGATAAATCCAGGAGTGATTTGGGATAAATCCAGGAGTGATTTGGGATAAATTCTGGAGCAATCCGGGATAAATCCAGGAGCAATCCTGGATAAATCCAGGGGCAATTTGGGGTAAATTCAGGAGCGATTTGGGATAAATCCAGGAGTGATTTGGGATAAATCCAGGAGCAGTCTGGGATAAATCCAGGAGCAATCTGGCATAAATTCAGGAGCGATTTGGGATAAACCCTGGAGTGATTTGGAATAAATCCAGGAACAATCTGGGATAAATCCAGGAGTGATTTGGGATAAATTCAGGAGTGATTTGGGATAAATCCAGGAGCAATCCTGGGTAAATCCAGGAGCGATTTGGGATAAATTCAGGAGCAATCTGGGATAAATTCAGGAGTGATTTGGGATAAATTCTGGAGCAATCCGGGATAATTCAGG